>JAQQAE010004301.1:4970-18974 GCA_029823295.1 Pseudamia nigra | reverse complement strand
TAATAATAATAATAGCAATGAACACAATAGTGAGAATAACACAGTACTGTACAGCATATACACATTATATACATTAATTAATTAATTAATAATTAATGTATATAATTAATAAACATTGAACTTGCTTTATTCAAGTCATACAAAAAAAAAGAAAACGATGAACACAATAATCCACTGAATGGATAAAATTAAAAATTAAAGAAAATTAGTAAAACTTCAAAATATTCAGAGAGATTTGTAAAAATGGACAAAATTATAAAGAAAATTAACAAAAATTAACAATATAAAAAGATATGAGCAAAAAGTGAACAAAATAATCACAAAATGAGTAAAAATTAACAACATAACTAAGAAAATGGGTACAAGTGAAACAAAATATCAAGAAAATTAGTAATATGAACAAAATATTCAGTTAGATGAACAGAAATTAATGAAATAAGCAATAAAATGAAGGAAAGGGAATTAAACAATCAAGAAAATTGATAAAAATGAAAAAAATGACCAATAAAGTTAACATAAATGTGCAAAAGAATCAAGCAAATGAGTAAAAAAATTAAAAATTAGTAAAATGAGTCCAAGTGAACAACATTATGAAGAAAATTAATCATAATAAAGAAAATAATAATGGAAATTCATAAAAATGAAACAAAAATCATCAGTAAAATATGTCAGTGTAAACAACAAATCAAGAAAATCAACAAAAATGAAGAAAATAATGAAGCCAATGCAAAAATATGGTCAATATAATCAAGACTGTGAGCAAAATAAACAAACTAATCGAGAAAATGTGCAAAAATTAACCAAATGCCCATGGAAAATGAGGAAAAACACACAAAATTGTTAGAAAAATGTGTTAAATTGAACAAAAATAATAAACAAAAATAAAAAACAATAAAAATGTTTAAAAGTAATCATGGAAATAAACAAACATGACCAAAATACCTGTATGGAGGCGATATACAAGATTATAATAAATTCCATGTAATGAAGTTACTCGCCACTTGAGAAGATACATTTTTACTCTTACTCCAGTTTTATGAGTACTCATAATGTGAGTAATCATAAAGTGACAATATTTTTACTTGAGTACTGTTTCTGCTTACTTGTACAGTGGTACCCCGGATAACGAATGCTTCGGACAATGAAAAATTCGGATACTGAAGAAAAAAATCGGCAAAAAAATTTGAACCACATAACAAAAAAAATTCACTCAATGAAAGAAGACGTGTCTAACACAGGCGGCTAATGGCTAACAGCTGTTAGCCGTTAGCCGCCTGTGTTAGCAGCCTCTGCCTGTGTTAGAGCCGGCAGCTCCGGTGTCTGGAGTTGTTTACAGTTGTGGACGTGTGCAGTGTCCATGTACACACTACCAAGTCATCAGCCAAGGTAAGAATACATTCTAAATCATTTTTAGAACTAATTTCATGCGTTACGTTTCAGATAATTAACATAACTTCCTTTTCAAATAATACTAATGAATAAATGTGCAGGTAGGGGTGTGTTTACATACTCTATATGGGAGTTTGTTGTGGGTCCAGAACGGATTAATTGGTTTCACATGTATTCCTATGGAAAAAGTCGCTTCGGATAATGAATGATTTGGACACAGAGCGTGACACCGGAACAGATTAAATTCGTTATCCGGGGCACCGCTGTATTACTTTATTCAGAAGGTAAGTGACCTCAGTTGCCCGGATGTGAGTGGTTTCAAAGCCCCAACACTCATAGGTACGAGCTTCCTATGAGCGCCTGAACGCAGCACATGACGGCGAACACGTCCCGTCATATGACTCCAGAGGAGAAAAAGAGACGCTGCTCATTTTCCCCACATGAGTGCAGCATTTACCCTTCACCCAGACCTCCCCCTCCCCCTCCCGCCTCCCCATCTCTGCCTCAGTATTTTACACTGTGTTTTTTTTTTTTTTCCCCCTCAGTGTTTCTGAGAGATGCTCTGAAATCTGAGCCTCTAGCATCGAATCTGCTGTGTAATTCCCCAAGTTTTATGGTTGAAACCACAAAAGCCTGTTCAAGGTGACTGCAAAGACACCGGGCAGGGTGCCAGTCGAACATATCAAGTGACAATGTCGAAAAAACACTAGTGTTTATTCCCCACCGCTCCTCCAACTGCAGCTAAATATTTTCTCTACTGGGTCGCCTACAGATAAATAACTACGAGCAGAGCCACAGGGGGATTTCAGGCAGCATAGGCGTAGATTTTGGGGAGGGAGGGGGGCTAGCACTGATCCCTCCCCCCAGTAAAATACTTTACATGATACTGCACTTTCATGTCTCCTGCTTTAAAGTAAAAGCCGTTTTGTTCATTGCTGGGTGAGTCATTTTCTTGCTTTGTTGTTCGATTTTTTGTGACTATCTGGTATGTTTTTGTGCATTTTGGTGATATTTTTGCTCATTTTGTTTATTTTTCCATCATTTTCCTTATCATTTTTGATCATTTTTGTTCACGTTCTTGATTATTTTTGTCCGATTATTTGTTTTCTTGACTACGTTGTTGGCTTTTCCTGACTTTCCCTGTTATCTGGTTAATTTTTGGAGCATTTCCGTGGTTACTTTGTTTATTTTGTTCAATTTCTTGTTATTTTGTTGAATAGTCTGTTTATATGTATTAATTTCCTGCATTATTTTGTTCATTTTTTTCCTATTTTTCATGCTGATTTTGTTAATTGTTACTTATTTGTGCATTGATTTCCTTGAGTATTCTGTTTCTTTATTTTATTCTATTTTATTAATTTCCCTCATTGTTTTGTTAATTTTTTAATCATTTTTAATTATTTTGTTAATGTTTTATGTTACCAAATATTAGTGAAAAAAAGCAAGATTCAATTAAATTTAATTTAATAAAAAATGTCTAACCAGTTTTCTGTTCTGTAATTGACTACTAATATTGTGGATTATTTTGTTAATTTTCTTGATTGTTTTGTTAATTTTGGTTCATTTGTTTTGTTCAATATGTGAATATTTTGTACATTTTTTAATGGTTTTGTTTATTCATTGACTTGATTATTTTGTTCATTTTCTTAATTAATTTGTTCATTTTTGAATATTTGGTGGAATATTTTGCAAATTTGACATTTTCATGTCAATTTTGTTAATTTACAGATACTGTGCTTTTGTCTTAATTAGTTTCTGCAATTTTCAGTGGAATATTTTGTTCACTTTTTTATTTTTTGATTATTTATTTCTATTTTTTCCTTGATTTTGTTTGCTCTCTGGATGTACTGCTCATTTTCTGCATTATTTTGTTAATTTCTATAGTAGGAGGATATATTCATATAATAGGAGGATATATTCATTTACATGATTATTTTGTTAATTTTTTAAATTAATCTTGTTCACATTGTGTGATTTTTAAAATCCATTTGTTGTTTTGTTTATTTTGCGCGTACTTTTCTTTTCTATCGTGCTCATTATTTCTTCCCCTCGTAAAAATTATTCACCAGAAACACAGAAAACGAAGTGACTGATTCTCAAAACGTCCAGGAGGATCCAGACTAAAAATATCACCGATGTTCAAATGAAACCTCCGCCCTTGAGAAGACCATTTCGTAACAGCTCCAAATTTGCAGTAGAATCCCCCGAGCTGCCGTTACCTACGGAGCAGCCCGCGGTGCCCGCCTCTCTGTGCCCATGTATCTTTTATAGAGTCTACAAAGCCTGCATTATTCAGCAATAACACACACTCCATCTGGACTGCACCGTATGTGTGTGTGTGTGTGTGTGTGTCTATACCACCCAGCAAAGCAAAGTGCAGCAACTCCACATTTGGTCAAAATTGACATGGGACTGCATTGGGAGCTTTGTGACAAAGTGACCTCACTCAGTTGTGTTTGACAAAGTCCCGCCCACTTCCCTCCGTCTCTCCTCCGGCTTCTGGGATTGGACGTGAGAAAAAGACGCATCACAGTCGGTGGCACGAGACATATAGCATTTGAATTTGAAAGAAGATTTTACAAGTCAAAAACAGTTTGCCACAAAACTACTGAAATGTTAGTTTTGAGTAGGTTTCATTTGTGTCTCACGTGATGTGAGAGGTATGGATATTAAAAAATGAGAGTGATAACGTTTTACTGGACATAAACATGGTTCAGCGTGTTTCTCCTCCAGTCTCGTCTCCTTTTGCATCAACACATTCGCTGCTCCGCCAAGGCAGCTCGGTGTCTCTTCACCATGAGATACGACAAGGGACACAAATGATGAAGATACGGATGGTCATTTTTAATGTTGTTTTATTATTAGTTCAATAGTTATTCATCAAAATTAATATTTCCATAATGGTGGTTTTCTTCTGGATCTAGCTCAGTGAATGTTGAAGATACATCAAATCCACGACAGTTTGGTGTCAGTTTCATGTCTATAGCTTTATTTACTACCTTACACTAGATATTTTTCCTCAACCCTTGTAAGTATAAACATTCTGGAATCATTATACCTGGAATATTGTCCATATTTGGATCAAACATTGTGTTTGACAGACTGTGTTTTTTTGTCTGCCGGCTCTCTGGTCTGAACAGGAAGTATAACTTTTACTTATAAATTAATTTATTTCAGCAGGATTATGTATGTATTGTTTATCCCCCTGTATCTTAATGGCCTGGTGCATTGATGCCATGTGTTGAAATGGGTGTTTTTAAGTGTCAGGTTTGTCTGTCAATGTCCTTGGCGCATGTATTTTCATGGTTGTATAGTTATGCCAACTGAGATGTACACTCACTGGCAAAGAATTTCCCTACGGGGATAATAAAGTGTCTTAACATAAACTAAACGTTCTGGGTGTTATTTATGTCTGTCGTTACAAGGACAAATGAATTTGGTGCTACATGTCTCACAACTGTGAAGAATCCTTCAAAAATCTTCTGGATCCAGAGGATGATCCAGTTCACGACCACAATCTCATCCGTAGGTACTGGTGCCATGTCTGATCCGTCCTGGAAATTTCATCCAAATCCGTTCATAACAAAACTGATAAGAAAACCCTGACAAAACCACAACCTCCATGGAGGAAATAACAAACCCACTGACACCCTTTGTATTTGACAGAAAAGGCGCTGGGTGCATAAACAGCCTTGGTGGCGTGCTCTCCAACTTCAGCAATTAGCAACTTTTCCAGTTTTTTTGTTTTTTTTTTTGCCTCTGTCTCAGCTTTTCTGAAACATGCTGCTGGCATCAAATCTAAAACAAGCATAGCATTTTCAGCAAATAACCACATTTGTCAGTTTCAACGTATGATGTGTTGATTTGATGTAGTCTTTTTTGCTATTTTCACTTCAGTTTTGGGGGCGGGGGGTTCTTAATTTCATGTTTTGCAGATCATCCCGGTTTATGTCTAGAGGCGCTGTGTGTCTCCAGGAAAACCAGGCAACTGCTTGGGGCTCCAGGCCTGTAGGGGGCCCCAGAGGCTTGACAAACTGTAAAAAAACAGCAGTGACAGTTTCAAGAGAGCAGAGTTAGTTAGTTAACCCTAACCCAAAATAAGCACTAAATCAGCTAAACAAAGAAAAAATGACCTATGTAATGAAGAAGAAATTAAGGCAAAGTGATGCAAATGATCTGTAAAATGAACAAAATAGTCAAGAAAACTGACAAGATTAAACAGCGTAATAAATCATATCATGATAAAATGAACAGAATCTAAGAAAATAAGCAAAAATAAGAAAAACTGTGAAGAAAAAAATAATAAATCTTCCATATTAAGACAAACCTGAGCAAAATAACAAGGAAAATGCTTTTTTAAAAAATCACAAAAATTACAAAAATAATTAATTATTTTGATGGAAAATGGAGAAAAAAAAATTAAAAGTTTAAAAAGTGAACGGAATAACTGTAAGATGAACAGAAATGAGGAAAATAAACAAAATAGAACCAATTTATAACCAAACTGGTGTTAACACGATGCAACTACCTGGCATCCTTGAAATCCTGGGGCGTGACACGGTTCTCCTAGAGCCACAAAAGCTCGTTGTGCCGCTGTGTTTCCGCACCTCAGCCCATCGGCGCCTGGTGCCCTTCCAGCCCCAGGGCCTTCAGCGCTCGCTGCAGCTCATTGAGCGAGGGTGGTCCGCCCAGACGTTGCCACATGGGGCGCTGTCGACGGTCTGCTCGGGAGCTACTGGACGTCCTCCTTCCATGTCTTCAGGATTTTGTCCGGCGTCGTGCGGAGGGTTGTGCCGAGTGCTGGGTTTGAGCCTGGACATCGAGGCCCGTAAACTGCCATCGAATCAATCAATCAATCAATCTAATCTTTTCTTTTGTCTCTGCTCTGTCCACTAACCCAACCGGTCGAGGCAGATGGCCGCCTACCCTGAGCTGGTTTTTCTCTTTTCCTCCCCCGTTGCAACTGGCCTCCTCTCTGTGGTTCTGTTGGTTTTACTCTCTGTATAGTCATGAGGTCTTAGCCTTGAAATTGTGACTCTCCCAGAGATAATCGGCGATTTTGATTGGCGCTATACAAATAAAATTGAATTGAATTGAATTGATATGTAAAGGGTTTGAATGAACACTGGTTTTAGTGGGGGCCCTGTGAATTTTTTTGGCTTGGGCCTCAACAGATACTAGTATCGCCATTGTTTACGTCCACTTTACACAGTGGCCCAACTTTTTTGGAAACAGAATCAATAGGCAATGATCTCTACGCGTACGTATGTTTGTGAGAGCACGAGGACGTACAGAGGAAAGAGAGGCGAGAGAAGTGGATGTAGCGACGTGTTACAGTGAGTAGAGATGCCTCGGTCAGCATCAGCCTCTTTCATCACACACTCTCCTCATTAACGGAGAACGCAGCCATGCCCTAATTCCATAATTCCTAAATCACGCTACTTAGATGAGCACAAAGAGGCAAAAATACCGCGGAGTAGATTAGACCCGAGCTTTATAATGGGAGAAGAAATCACAAAAAAGGGGAAAGAGGAAGGCGATGACGAGGGGGAGCCATCTGCATACCCTGGCTTTTCTTTTTTTGGCTTTTGCAAAAGTCAACAATATATAGGCCAAATGAGTTCTTCCTCATTATTATTCATCAAATACACCACTCTGGCCAATAAAGCCAAAGCTGGAAGATTCATCCAGCGAGTCCAAAATTGTTGGGCTCACGACCAAAATTGTACGTTGGCGTGTCTTTGAGGGACAGTCCTCGTGAAATTAAAGAGGAATCCAAATAGCATCAGGAAAAAAAACCAGAAAAATGAACAAAATGAAGCCAAATTACCCACAAAATTACTAAAATAATCAGCAAAATGTCTATAAGTAACCAAAGAATTCAAGGAAATGTCCATAAATGACCAAAATAATAAAGATAATAACATTATAATCCAGAAAAGTTTGAAAAATAGATGTAAATAATTAAGAAAAATTAACCAATATGATACAAATAATCAGAACATGAGCAAAAATGAGCCAAAATACTCATGAAATGAAACAAATGAAAAAAAATATTTGAGAAAATGACAAAAAAGACCCAATAATAATAAAAAAGAACAAGAATGAACACCATCAATCAATCAATCAAACTTTATTTGTATAGCGCCAATCATAATCGCCGATTTTCTCTAGGCGCTTACCATACCATAATCAAGACAATGTACAAAATGACCACAATTATTGACTAAACGTTACTTTATCAAAAATAACCAAAATGATCAAAAATGACCAAAACAATCCTAGCAAATGAATAAATGTAACCAAAAAAAAATCAGCAAAATGAACAAAGCAACATGGGAAATTACAAAAAAAATGACAAAATATTAAAACAAGTGAACAAGAACATTAAAAAAATAATCAATAATAAATAAAATGAGCAAAAATTAAACAAAGCGTTATAAAAATGAAACAAATGAACAAAAATATTCAAGAAAATGACAAAAAAACCCCTAAAATAATAAGAAAAATGAACGACAATGAACAGCATAATCAAGGAAATGCACAAAATCATATCACTATCCCCTCATAATTTGTAAAACAAGATGAGCGTCCCTCCGCCAATAAAACACTTTGCGGTTGTGTTAATTATTGGGTTTGTTTAATTTTCTTGTTATTTGTTCATTTACGGTAGGTTAATTTTTAGATTTGTTGATTTTGATTTTGTGACTATTTTGTTCACGTGAATGGACAGTTTGAAATGAAAAAAAAAAGTTAAAATTGACGGCTTCATGTATTTTAAGTTTATTTTACCACTTGTTTCATTTCATTCACTTGTTTTTTTCTTATATTCTCTGATTTTCGTTCCTCTTTTTTGATTATTTGGCGAAGTTTTGCTCATTTTGTTGCATATTTTGCTCATTTTGTTTACATGATTATTTTCTTCATTTTTGTTCACTTTCTTGATCATCTCTATTATTTTTACTCCTTTTTGTGACTGTTTTGCTTCCATTCCCTTGGTTAGTTTGTCCATTTTGTTGAGTTTTCTAAGCATTTTCACTTTCTTGAGTATTCTTTTGTTTTTGTTTTTTTTTTTTTTACCAATGTTTCTTTTTCTTTCTGCATCTAATTTGGTTCATTTTCTTCATCATTTTGTTCATTCGGCTCCTTACTTTGTTCATTTTTCTTCTTTTTGCATCTAATTTGGTTCATTTTCTTGATCGGTTTGCTCATTCTGCGTTTTATTTTGTGAATTTTTCTTCTCTTTGCATCTAATTTGGTTCATTTTCTTGATTGATATGTTCATTCTGTTCCTTATTTTGTTCATTTTTCTTCTTTTTGCATCTAATTTGGTTCATTTTCTTGATCTATTTGTTCATTCTGCTTCTTATTGTGTTCATTTTTCTTCTTTTTGCATCTAATTTGGTTCATTTTCTTCACCATTTTGTTCATTTGTTGTTGTTGTAAAGTGCTTGGTACAATGTTTCCCGTTGCTGCACATGGGCAGTGACGAGACACTCAGCGATCGGATGGAAATCAAATGTGTTCGAAACCTGCCCGATGCACGATTTGAAGATGCAGCTGTTCAGGTCGTTTGTGAAACAGCAGGGGATGCTGGGGGCGGCATGGCTGCAATTAAAAAAATGTTTATGCTCAATTAAACTGTATTACAGCCCGAGTCCTGTTTTCTAACAGACGTACTGTTTCTCGTAGGATGTCATCGCAACTTCTTCTTCACAATCCGCTGAGAGTCAAGCAGATCAGAATTAACGTACCTGGAATGATTTTCACCTCTTTCAATACGTTATTCTAAATAAATCAGGTTAAATTTGTCAAAGTAGCACTTATCTGGAGTGAATAACATACATCATGGAACACACAAACATCCACCGAACTGGTATTTCACTATTTTTATGACAAACTGTGACTTTTGTCAGTGCTGATAAATGTTTAAGGTCAATAAAATTGTATTAGAGCATGAGTCATTTTACCTTGTACATGCGTCTGGCGTCATGGTTTTTTTGAGGAGACCAGAGTACAGAAGTATGTTTTTAAGTTTATTATAGTATTGTTATTGATTGAGCTGAATTCAGGAGGAGGTTGGGGAGGTGGAGGAGATTATTTCTTCAAATTCGCGGGCGAGGAATGATCACATGAGGAGCAGCATGCGGAGTGAATGAAGACTAGGATTTAAAGCTGCAGCTGATTAGAGGCGTGTAGGACAGGGATTGGATTTCCACGCTGCTTCACTGATTTTGAGCCGGGTTGCATTATATCCATCGGGGCAAGTAATGTCAGTGCAACACAATCAGAGTTATGCTTTAGTTACTATTTGATTATGTATAAAAACAAAATGATGAATCGGTCAAAAAATAAAATAAAATAGCCCTACAGTGCAGTGAAATAGATAAAAAGCACTTGAAAGTTCTGTTTTTTGTTGTTTTTGATCATTTTTTTTAAACCAGTTTGTTGACTGTTTGGTTTACTTTTGTTCATTTTTTCATCTAATTTGGTTCATTTAATTGATTATTTTGTTAGTTACTTTTTTGTTCCTTTCTTTGCCGTGTCTTGATTGTTCATCTCATTTTGTTTATCTTTACTCTTATTTTGTTCATTTTTCATCTTTTTGCATCTAATTTGGTTAATTTTCTTGATCGAGTTGTTCATTCTGCTTCTTATTTTGTTCATTTCTCTTCTTTTTGCATCTAATTTGGTTCATTTTCTTGATTGATATGTTCATTCTGCTTCTTATTTTGTTCATTTTTCTTCTTTTTGCATGTAATTTGGTTCATTTTCTTCATCATTTTGTTCATTCTGCTCCTTATTTTGTTCATTATTCTTCTTTTTGCATCTAATTTGGTTCATTTTCTTGATCGGTTTGTTCATTCTGCTTCTTATTTTGTTCATTTTTCTTCTTTTTGCATCTAATTTGGTTAATTTTCTTGATTGATATGTTCATTCTGCTTCTTATTTTGTTCATTATTCTTCTTTTTGCATCTAATTTGGTTCATTTTCTTCATCATTTTGTTCATTCTGCTCCTTATTTTGTTCATTTTTCTTCTTTTTGCATCTAATTTAGTTCATTTTCTCGATCGGTTTGTTCATTCTGCTTCTTGTTTTGTTCATTTTTTTTCTTTTTGCATTTAATTTTGTTCATTTTCTTGATTGGTTTATTCACTCTGCTTCTTATTTTGTTCATTTTTCTTCTTTTTGCATCTGATTTGGTTCATTTTCTTGATCGAGTTGTTCATTCTGCTTCTTATTTTGTTCATTTTTCTTCTTTTTGCATCTAATTTGGTTCATTTTCTTGATCGAGTTGTTCATTCTGCTTCTTATTATGTTCACTTTTCTTCTTTTTGCATCTAATTTGGTTCATTTTCTCGATCGGTTTGTTCGTTCTGCTTCTTATTTTGTTCATTTTTCTGACTGTTTTGTACCTTTTGCTTTTTGTGTTGCTCCTTTTCCCTGATTATTCTGTTCATTTTCAGTCCAAAATACCGGCTGATACATTTCGCTTTGCTTTTTGCCTTGATTTTGTAACTACTACATATTTAATGCCACACTGTCAGTTTGTTTTTGTGAGGCAGTGTCACGGACACCGTGCATGAAAGGGATACAATAGAACATGAAATGAACCCACCCATGTCTCAGAGGTTACATAACAAAAGAACGTACAGTCTGCCAGCAAAATAAATAAATAAATAAGACTTTAACCCATGGATTCGAAGTCTTTTGCCATGTGGACAAATACACGTTTTACCAACATCCCCCTGAAATGTACACCTGTGTCTGAGGCCGGAGAATTAGCTGACCAAGCGTTGCGAGATAATTTTATTCCCCGGCCTCCTCGGGCTGAATGCTGGGTGTCTCCGTTTGAATGGGGCTCTCATATGAAGCAATTTGACGGAAACTGGAGACATCGATAGCCATTAGCCCCGCTCTGCACGCCGCGGCCAAACAAGCCGGCCCGGCCACATCTATTATTCATGCACCTCAGTTTTCCTTCCCCAAAAACAACACTTCTGATATTCTTTCAGCATGACGCTGCCAAAAGAGACGAGTCAGTGGTTTCAAATAACGCTCTGACGAATGTTTCAGGTTTGAAGTGGCCTTTACAAGCCCGGCCGGAGGGAAACGGCTCGGCGGCCATGTGGCGATTCATGGTCAGATCTGACAAAAGGTGGAAACGCTGATGGGAATAATCATGACACAATCAAGAAAGTTGAACAAAGTGAAAGAAAAAGAACAAAAATTATCAGAGACATGGCCAACATGCTCTAAAAATAACCAAAAATGATCAAACTAGTCAATAAAAATGGCCAAAATGATAAATAAAATGCCCTAATAAAAAACAAACTGACCAGAAAGATCCAAAGTAACCAAAATAATTAAGAAAATGACCAAAATAATGAATATTATCAGAATAGTTGATGAAAAATAGGTAAGAAATCTGTCATAATTATCAAAAAGGTCAATAAAAATGATCACAATAATTGAGAAATCCACAAAATGATAGAAAAAATGAAGAAAAATTGTCAAAAAGCTAAATTGGCCAAAACTGACAAAAATAATCAAAAAATGACCAGAAATAATAAATAATCAAAATAATTAATAACAATGATGAAAAAAATTGAGAAATCCACCTATATAATGAAGAAAATGACCAAAATAACTAAAATAATAAACAATCATCACAATGGTTGATAAAAATATTTCAGAAATCTGTCATAATACCGTAATCAAAATAGTCAATATAAATGATCACAATAATTGAGAAATCCACCAAGTAATAAAAAAATGAAAAAATTACCAAAAAGATAAATGAATTGGCCCAAACTGACAAAATAGTCAAAATATGACCAGAAATCATAAAAAATAATCAAAATACTCAACAAAAATGATCAAAATAATTGAGAAATTCACCAAAATGATGAAAAATGACCAAAAATATTGCATTGGCAAAAAGTCATGAAAATAATCAAAGTGATGAGAAATAACTTAGAAATAATTAAGAAATCTGTCAAAATAATCAAAAGATTACCAAAAATAATCAAAATAATCAAAATAGACAGTAAAAATGATCAAAATAATTGTGAAATCCACCAAATAATCAAAAAATGAAGAAAAATATAAAAACAATTAATAAACTGGCCAAGATAATGAACAAAATGACAAGAAACAACCCAAATCATCAAAGCAGTCAATTAAAAATGACCAATATAATTTTAAAAAATCCACCAAAATAACCAAAAAAAGGACTAGAAGTAAATAACATAATCAAGAAAAGGACAACGTGATTAACAACGTGACCAAAATAATCAAAAATTTGAGCAAAAGTGACCAAAATAATAAAGGGAATCCACAAAATGAAAAATATAATGATGTAAAGTAGCCAAAAAAATGCAAGAAATAAGTGATAACCAGTCGATTGATCTTCTCATGTCTGCAGCTGATGAGATGCTTTTGAATTTTATGGAGGAACAGCAGCATTTCACGTTTGGTGGCATTCACCGCAGGGTCAGAGGTTCCACGTCGTGTTCAAGGACACGGTGACATCACCGTTTGCAGCCAGCCGACCCCCGTTAGAAACGTGACGGGAACCGGAGAGCGGGGTCTCGGCGTTGTCAGCGGTTCACATTAGCTGTCACATCGCTGAGGATTGGAGAGAATGATTTCATCTGAATAATTTCATGGCTTGACACGCACAGCTCGGCGTCCTGAGACCCTGATGTGAGACGAATAAAGACGGAATAAAAGACGGTAAAAGGCCAAAGAGCAGGCGGATACATCGGTTCAGTGGCTGCAGACGTCCTGGTGGTCGGGCTGTGTGCCAGACGAGATGCTGCTGAAGGGGGGGGCAGGGGTCACCTGCTTAATTTGGGGGCGTCACCTGCACTTCTACGGGCACTTGGCTTCTGATCTGCCAACGTTAGGTTACAACCCCGACGCTGACGGAGAAAGTCTGGGCAACGTGGCGACTGCAGCTGCATGTAGAGCGGTGGTCCATGCTGGGTAGAGTAAACAGGAGCGGTACTCGAGTAAAAGTATTCTTACTTTACAAATATGGGGACTCAAGCAGAAGAAGAAGTACAGTGGTGCCGCGGCTAACGAATTTAATCTGTTCCGGCGTCACGTTCATTAGCCGGAGCGAGTTTTTCCGTAGGAATACATGTAAAACCAATTAATCCGTTCCTGACCCACGACAAACTCCCACATAAAGTATCACACACCCGTACGTGCACATTTATTGATTTATAAAGACACTCACCGGAGGAGGATGAGACGGAGACGCCATTTTTCTTAGGTGCCATGATGAAAAACACAAAATGAAGCGGTATTTTAGGTGAAAAAAGGCAAATATACAGCGTGGCGTTCACGTTGACGTTTAACTCGGCCGAGGTAGACCTGGAAGTTAAGCCTTTTGCGTTACAAAAAATTCGTAACCCAAATTTCGAAAGTCATAACCTGGATCTTTTCCATAGTATGAAGTTCGTAACTGGAACCATTTCCGTTAGCCGGGATGCAATTCGGCCAATGGTTTTATTTGTTACGTGAATTGTTTGTTAGAAGAAGCGTTTGTTACCCGGGGCACCACTGTACTCATAAACATGTGTACTTGAGTAAGAGTACATAAGT
>JAQQAE010004300.1:0-18975 GCA_029823295.1 Pseudamia nigra | reverse complement strand
ACGCAGACGTGACCCAGGCGTTGTTGTCCGGGTAATTCGTTGTTATGAGGTTCAAATTTTTTGCAGTTTTTTTCGTTGTTGTCCGAATTTGTTGTTGTAAGAAGCGGTTGTTATCTGAGGTACCACTGTATTGAACAAAATAATTAAGAATGTTAGTAGAAATAAACAGGATACTCAAAAATATCAACAAAAATGAAGAAAATAATCAATGCATTGCAAATAATGAAACAAATAACTGGAAAAATGAGGAGAAGCAAACAAAATAATGAAGAAAATGGATCAAATTGAACAAATTATTCAAGAAAGTGAAGAAAAATGATCGAGAACTGAACAAAATAAACGACAAAATGAAGAAAAGTATACAAAATAAACAAGAAAAATTAACAAAAATGAAGACGATGAGTGACAAGATCAACTTAAAATTAGAAAAGCAGTTGATTTGAACTTATTTTGTTCATGTTGATGTACGTAATAATGAAAAACATCAACATGAGCAAAATCTGATGGTATTTCAATGAGTGCCCTATAAATTGTTAAGGTCATACCTGAGTAGTGGACAATGAGTGGTTTAATTTTTAACATATTGCAGATGTACTCAGTCTGTCTCTGAGTCATCTGAGTAGACTTTTGATATTTCCAATCAAGATGAAAACTACTAGAAAATGGATTATGTTATAGTATTTTATTAACCTCTGCTTAACCAAGTTAATTATGTCAGGCATTTCTGAAGTTCTCACACTTATCAATTTTCCCTTTTCCCTGTCCTCAAGTTGCTCCTTATTTGCATCTCTAATGCCTTGAACCCAGGGCATCATCTGCCTGTGCATAAATGTTTTTATCAGGGTCTACACCCTAAATATTGTTGGAATCACTCATCAGTGAATCACACCCAGATTATGTATGCAGACACAGCTGCTTTCCACGAAAGTCTTGCCAGGACAAAGGAGAAAAAATGAACATGAGAAGAATCCAAAGATTGTGTGTTTGCTGACCTTTAGAAACACAAACAGACAGTACACAGAACTCTGCACGACACAGTTTTTTTTTTTTAATTCCACATGCAATTAATTTTAATACATTTAATAATTCATCACTTAAAACAATCAAAATGTGCATTACTGATTTTAATGTATTTCTCTGGCATCTCAAAAAGTAACCGGGACATAATTAACACTTTAATTTATGCCTTTTTTCTTTTGATTAGAAATTATCTTGTGCATTAACCAGTTTAAGATGCATGAATGCAAGTGACTGTAAAAACTATCCCTGTAGCAGTGTCGGTGCACGACATATTTGTTGCGAATCCATTTAAATTTCCTTTTGGCCTCACGCTTGCTTTCGCTCCCAACAGATACAGAGACATGTGACTATGGTTGGCACAAGTTTCAGGGTCACTGTTACAAATACTTCCCCTCAAGAAGAAACTGGGACACAGCAGAGAGAGAGTGTCGCATGCAGGGGGCTCACCTCACCAGCATTCTGTCCCACGAGGAGCAACGATTCGTCAACCGTAAGTTAGAGTTACAGGTTAATATGTCATCAGAATAAGAACATGTTCAACCTCTTTTTAATGCATACTGTTTTAGGTGAGTTTAAAACAGAACAATTCTCATATAAAGCCAAAGCAAATATACAAATGTACTGAAAACAAGACTAAGCCATGAAACATGCTATTGCTATCTTTTTCTTGGTCTTAAATTCTGTAAGTGAATAGCCTAATAAGGACATATGGCAATAAAGACCCTAAGTGCGTGTGTTTTACTCTCCCTGTTTGGTAGGTCTTGGACAGGACTACCAGTGGATTGGACTGAATGATAAGATGTTTGACAACGACTTCCGCTGGACTGACGGCAGGCCCATGGTAAGATAGGTTGCTTTTTCAGATATTTTTGTCTTAACAAACATGGCACAGAGACAGTATAAATATTTGGAAGTGATGCTAATGACAGACACAGTCAGACAGGAAGAGTCATTCTTTTCAGGGGCTGTGGTAACTTTCTCATGACGTACCTTCTTTTGCCTCATATTGCTACACCACAGTGAGTGAGTGTTTTGGTGAAAACTCTCTGTAGAATATGCTCTTAGCTGCCATTGAATCCTTTTATTCTGCTCTGCACAAGAAAATTATTGGATGCAACAATGCAAGATGACAGACCAGTAATAGATGTAAGCAATGGAGAGCAATGGGCACTATCCACAACTGCAGTGTTTATAAAACAGCACACAAGTAGTAGTGTGTTTGCTGTACTGTATAGCTGCTGAAGATACCCCTCACTAGACAGGAAAGTGGTTAATTACTATGTTCATCCATGTTGTACAGATTGAAGTCCTTACTTCAAAGATAATCCTCCAGTTCCACAGATAGGGCCAGCAATAGATGCAGCTTGGGGGTTTAAAGATAAGCACAGGCTGCCTCTGGAGACCTCTGCTCAGCTGAGAGATTAAGGGGTGAGGGTGTCAGTGATGCTGTTTAGAGGAATACTGGCAGGCGTAGACAGGTATGGTCCTCATTCAACCCCCACACACATCAAGAGGAGCAGCCAGCAGGCAGCCATCCGGGGGAAGGGCCACCAGTCAAACTCATCCACAGATGGACAACACCTGTGGTAGAGTGCAGGAAGAGAAAATGTAGCTACAAGCTACGAAGGAGGTCTGGGTGGGTGGTCACTTCCTGTGGATTTAATATAAAATTAATACACTTTGTGTAATGTCAGTTTTGTAGGAAAATATAGAAAAGTTTACAATAAATGTATAAAAGCACAATAAAGCCTGTGAGTTTGAGATCTGCGTGTGGGTGATCAAAGTTGGTTTCATTATTTTGTTGAAGATTCATGCCTGCTGTGCAGTTGAAGGGTTCCCCCATTTGTTAACGTAAAGTGAGCTGAGCAGGAAGCCAGTGTGTTTTTGTTAACCATAATGACAGAGGAGCAGAGCCTCGGGACGTGATTGGAGGAGTGAGGGTCACAGCTTTGAAGAGATTGTTTGAACCTAGAAAGTGCTGAAAGACTGCAGATAGCATCAACGCCAGGCTGAAGCCCCACAGCATTACAGCTGTGTGTATACTGTATAAATGTGTAATTGTACATGTGTGAACATGGAATTTCGTGGCTGCAATATTAAACATGCAACAAAGTGAAATGCAGACCATGTTCTGATTTAGCATTAAATTGATCTTTAAGCCTTTAAGCTAAAAACCACTCAAGTACATTGTTATCTATTGTTAACTGAAAATCATAATATGAGCTGAAGTCACTAAGTTGCTGATATAAAGTTAGCACTGAGATGCTCCCTCTTGCAGCTGCTAATGAAATCCCCGGCAGTTATCAATGGCAATATGAAAGTGTCCTTACCCAGAGGGCACGAAATTACTTTGAAATTACTTTTAAAATATTAAAATAATATCTGTTGATTTTAGAGCCCTAGTTTTTCCATTGTTGTGTATTAAACAACAACCCTAAATCTATTTTTTAAATGTTTTTATTGCAGCAATATGAGAACTGGAGGCCCAACCAGCCCGACAGCTTCTTCTCTTCTGGTGAGGACTGTGTTGTGATGATTTGGCATGAAGACGGACAGTGGAATGATGTTCCTTGCAACTACCACCTCACTTTTACCTGCAAGAAAGGAACAGGTAAAAACTGCTGAAATGACACACATACTGTATCTCTAATTGTTGTGTGATCATTCACTTTTAACTGAATTACTATGAATTATGAAGCCAGAGAGGAGGAAATCTTAAATGCTACTTTTCCTTCTGTTCGTTAGTGGCCTGCAGCCAACCTCCTATGGTGGAGAACGCACACACCTTTGGTAAGATGCGTGAAAGATACGAGATCAATTCCCTGGTGAGGTACCACTGTCGTACAGGATTTATTCAGCGGCACGTACCAACTATCCGATGCCGTGGGGATGGAAAATGGGATATTCCCAGAATCACCTGCATTAGTCGTAAGTAAATCAAGGTGTATTACGTACGTTGAATTTAAGTGCACTGTTGTTGTTTTCTGCTGTATATAATTAACAAAGTCTAGCATTACCTCTGGAGACTGACATTTCATTTTTATTCAACAGCATCATTTTATCAAAGGACCTTTATTAGAAGACATCAGCACAATAGTCTGTACAGCATCCACAACTTTAAAAGTTGGCCAGACAAGACCTTCCACTTTCAGCAGAAGAGCTATCGGGGAAGAACAGACAGGACTGGACATAGGCGGAAGAGACACTGATTACCATGTAGCATCTGACACGAACACATGGCTATCCATGGAAAAAGGAAAATGTTTTTTCAAGGAAAAGCACAAGCAAAAACTCAGCAAAGAAACCAAGAGGATAATCTGCAATTTGTTTGCATTTTGAACGACGGTGGAATCTTATGAAGTGCCTGCTAAAAGATGTTACTACATGACATTTTGTATCAGGGGACACTGTTTTCATACAATACCTATGTGGATAAAATACTTTCAGCTGGCTTCTGGAAAAGCAAAATGTACACTCATCAAGTTATTTCTTTTCCATAGGGTTATCAAAAAATGAATTTGTGACTGCTGTCTAATACTTTTGACTGCGCTACTTAAAATCACCATAAGTGTTCCTTTTTAATAGCGCTTATATTATGTAAAGGAATTCAGTTTGTTGTTTTAAGCTGGGCTTCATTTCATCCAGGCATTTCTATGCATATGAACTGAAGTCCTCAAAATGGACTGTGTTGTATTCAAGAAGTCCAGCTTTGGCTTCTCACAACACAACTGGTACCAATGGCAATGACTGATCACGCAAAGGACTCTTACATTAGTACAATATCATATAAAATGCACCAAACTATAAGCCTTCCATTTCTGTCATCAAACATAGCCTCCAGAGGAACCACACATATTTGTAACATGGTTTTATTGCACTGCTAGTAACAGTGAGTTCTGCATCTCATCATTGAATGCGTGTCGGGCGCAAATGTACCATATCACTCAGTCAACTGCTGGAGATCTTCTTTATGGTGGCAGCTTTTCAAAGTATCACCACCTGTCCTTAGTGCTAGCTTTTAAACATGTTTTTTTTATTTTACTTAAAACTGTTACTTCAATTGTATGATATTTGTATTTGAAAATGAGAGTTTTCTAAGTACTTATTGAAAAAAAATCACTGATGGAGACTTAAAGAAGGGAAGTGGCTGAAGCCTGTATTTTCTATTCGAGCATACTCTTTGCATAACTTGCCGTTAGTTGCAGCATGTTTACAATAACTGTAATGTTCTTTTTCACATTACCACACCAAAGAGTTGTCTGGTCATCTGTTACTTTGTATGTGCCGTAGTTGATAGTGTAGCTTTCTTAGTTGCTTCTGTTCTCCAAGCTCGTCATTTTTGTTGTTGTGGTCAATTTAATTCAGCCATTGACAGAATGTATTTTGTGAAGCGCTCAAAAAGACTTGAACGAAAACAGCATGTAATTTATTTTCAAGCTGCTCTGGATCTCTTTGTTTTATTCTCACAGGTGAACTCTGATGTCACATGACCCTGTAGTGCTCATCAGATATTTTTATTTTCTGCTCATCAGGAGACCAGCCACCATCCCAGACTGCGTAGATGGGATGCATTGAAGATGAAACAAATTGCAATAAAATACATTTTTACATCTTTTTACATCTTTAATGCCAGCAGTGGACCAAAGATATGGAAGGCCCCGTCGGCTGCAATGATGTACTTTAACATCTATAGAATAGTTGTACATGTTGTGTGAGTCTGAAGCATTTTAATGAAAAATGTATTTTTCTGTATGCCTGTGAATATCTGTATGTGTGTTTCAGCCTAAATGTGCACATAATATCATTTTATATTTATAACTTTTTTTTATTTTACAATGTGAATGTCTGGGATGTTTGTGAATTTTTTCTAAAGAGATTAAACAGTTTTTCTGCTTTAAATCACCAAAGAAATAAAAATAAATATATTGATATTATTATAGTAGATGTGTTGCATTGATCCCGATAACAGTGTATGCATGCTCATGCTCATGAGACAGGAGTGCAGTGTTTTCGCCAGCAGGTAGTGCTATCAGACCAAGCTTTGGAATGCGATGGAGCAGGGGAGATATTTCTTCTAACATCATGCTAATGACCAGTTTTTAAATAATGCAGCACTTTTCAGGTCCTTCAAATCGAGCATAATCTGCAAGGCTCTTGGTAGACAGATGATACGTTTAAAGGGAACAGATTGTGGAAATGTGTATTGAATTAGAAATCAGGGAGAAGAACTAGGTTAGAAGAGGCAACTTAACACGTGCTGAAATGGCTGAAATAGTATTTTCACCTCATTCCCAGAGCACATCATCATGCAACAGTCCCTTAAAGTTCACACTGGCACCGCCTAATAGCGCAAAGCACCATTACCAGAGTAATAACATCAAGTTGGTCGATGTAATCTTTGTGTATGTTTGGGTCACTGTGGTTTCCACTGTGACTGCCCACTCTGTCATTAGAGGGGACTTAACGTGTGATTAAAGGCAGCTCCTGGATGCCCCAGTGAGAGTAAAACCTACAATCTTGCCTCATGAATTGCAGATGTCTCGTGATCAGCGGAAAAAACCTGGACCTTTCAGCCCAGGTCACGTTTGGATTTGAAAGGCTCTCTGGGTTTGTTTTGTAAAGTAAATGCACATGGGTTTCTCATTTCCTGGAGTTGACAGGCGCCTCAGACTCTGTCTAGATTGATGTCAAATCTATCTGTCAGTCATTACCCGGTTGCTTTCTTCTCACTCTGATTAGATGCTGTTGGGAGCTACTATCACCTATCCGGCACATCACAAAATCAATATAAATGATTAGTTAAAAACTATAAATGAATGGGTAAAAACGCTGTAGGGAATGCGATAAAATCTTGCAAAATCTTTCATTGTGTATTTTTGTGCATGTGTGCTTGTGTAAATTTAATATAAAGATGTTCCATGCTTAATATCACATAAAATAATGCAGTATGTGTCTTGTTCCTCATCGCTCCACCACAACGTTGGCAGAATAAACATGCATCAGGGGACTTCTCACATTACATTTACATTTGTTTGGCAGTGAACTGCAGTATCAACCTAAATCTGACCCAATTCCCATGCATTCCCACCGGCAGCCTTTAAGAGTGCGGTATTGTTCCTTTTGTTTGACTTGCTGGTGGGCTGGCAGCCTGGCACTGAATATAAAATGGCAAAGAAAAAATGAATGTGTGGAGACTCTAATCTTAAAGCCTCTCAGTGACATGTTCTCATGCCAGATACGTACATGGCCCCTAATTTGGCTGCAAAAACAATACTGACTAAATCTCTGCTTCACCCTTCCCATGGTCATGTCATAGACTGGCTCCAGTTTAACTAGACTGGAACACGTGTTGAGTAGCGTAAATAGAAACAGTAGTCAAGTAAAAGTACAGTTACCTCATAATTTTAATGATTCAAGTTTTCCTAAAAATAAGTACTTGAGTAGGAGTAAAAAAGTCTGCCATAAAAACTACTCAAGTAGTGAGTAACCTAAAGATGTGAAACTAGCTACATTAATTTTTTTGGTTTTTTTTTTTTGTTTTTTCCCATTTTGATCATTTTTATATTTTGTTAATAACTATTCATTTTTTGTATATTTGTTTTTCCCCCCCCTTTTTTGTTGGCTGTTTTGTACATTTTTAATTTGCTTATTTCTCTAAACTTTGGCACATTTTGTTGTACATTTTCTTGTTTTTTGATCAGGTTTATTGGTTATTTTGATCATTTTTGCTAATTTTCCTGATTGTTTTGCTACATTTGCTCATTTTGTTGTGCATTTGTTGTTTTTGCTTTTAATTTAATTTGTTATATTGTCTATTTTTTGATTGTACTTTTCTTTATTTTTGATCATTTTTAAACATTTCATTTTATTGATTTTTGCCCAGTTTTCTGGTTAATTTGAACATTTTTGTTAATTTACCTGATCATTTTGGAGGATTTGCTCATTGTGTTGCATATTTGTTGATTTTTTTTTTCTATTTCATTGGTTATATTGCACAGTTTTATTAATTTACTTGGTTATTGTTTGTTCATTTTTAATTTACTTTGTTGATCTTTGTTGTTTTGTGTTTATTTTGTTACTTTTTTGTTGATTGATGTGATTATTTTGTTCATTTTGTGCCCATTTGTTGGATATCATGTATTTTTTTTGTTCATTTTACGCATACTTATTGAGTACATCTTTTCCACTGTAAATGTAACTGAGTATGAGTAAAAAGCACTTTTAAAAATATTACTGAAGTACATATAACTGAGTAGATTTACTTGAGCACTACCCACCAAAGAAAGAGACTGTTTCAGAG
Source organism: Pseudamia nigra (assembly GCA_029823295.1). Lineage (NCBI taxonomy): Eukaryota > Metazoa > Chordata > Actinopteri > Kurtiformes > Apogonidae > Pseudamia > Pseudamia nigra. The sequence continues at coordinate 10,655 of JAQQAE010004300.1, read as the reverse complement.
ATGTATTTAAAAATGTATCCTTTATTTCAAGCTGTCTTGTTGAAAATGGTACATGATAATACAATATAAACATACCGTCACTTTTCATGCATGTACTGTATCTATAAATCCACAAGAGTGACAAGCATCTTTATGTTTTGTTCCTCAAACAATTCATCACCAAATTACCACATGCAGTGTGCAGTAAGGAATGTACCATAATTCAGTGCCCAACATTAGGAAACAACAAAGAAATACTGTAGTGTAGCAAAATGACAAACACAAAGTAAGTAAAAAAAAATTGGCAACATTTTATTTTTTTTAATCCTTCCAAACACCTTGTTCATTTTCATTCAGTACAGCACAACTATGAATGATCATGTGTTAGAAAATCAGTGGCATGGTTTTGTAAAAAGTATTAATCAAGGTGTGATCTCTGTGTATAGTTCAGCTGTATCCTGATAAAACAGAACTGATATCTGTACTGCACACACATGTTCAATGAATATCTATTGTTAAAGAAGCTAAACTTGTAAAAGAAAAAAAACAAGAAAAATATTTTTTTTATTTAAAAAAAGGTACAAGGTTACATTTGTAAAACTGTCTTTAAAATTGTAGTAGTTCATCTGTGGGAGCTATCAAGGCAGAACACTCACAGTCCCATACAGTTACATTCATTTTCTTTTAAAACGGTAATATTGAGAGATTTGCTAGCGAATCCCCTGGATGAAAAGCCTTTATGCAATTAATGAATTGAAAAAGGATCTTTGACATTGAAGATGGATCAAGATGATTACTTACTGCAACATAGCATGTATCATGAGCCTATTTACCCCCATGACTTTGCAGTCAGTCTGGGTCTTTGTGTGGTGTTATGTTTGATGAATTCATAATATAGCAAGAATAATCATAAATTCTTAAAATCTTTTTCTTATTTATCATCTGGAGAACAAAACTAACTTGGATGTTGTTTCTCAACCATCAAGTCCCCATCTGTCAATTCACTCATTTTAACATGATTCTGTTGTCCTTCTCTGTCAAATTTTTGATTGCACAGAATAATTAGTCAATGTATGTATAGATGTAAAAGTTGCAGTATTTATTTTTTATATGAAAAAGGGTTATCACAGTTTCAGAAAGGCACTGAGCTCATGCTAGTTAGGATCCAAAGCATGTCTACTTGGTTGTAGATTTTAATGTTGCTGTGGTTGTTGCTGCTCTTTGGTGGTTATGTCTTCCCTTCTCATATATCTGTGTATATTTTTCCCCTTACTGTTCTGCCTTGAAACAATAGACACCGTAAAGCTTCTGCATCTTGTTTGGGAATCCAACAAAACGCACTGCGGCCTCCGTGGGGCTGCAGTTCTTGCGGGGCCTGGAGATGGGGTAGCGGACACTGCCATCAGCCAACCAACCTGCATCACAGCGGTCGTAGCCCTCGAGCTTCCAGGCCGAGTACATGTGGCCAACTTTGGCAATCTCAGCACCATCGTCCACACATGCCTGCGCAGCTTCATCGTAGGACAGTCTGTCAGGTTGGACCAACCAGTAGAAATGGCCTGGCAGCAAACAAAACAGTTAGTCTGGAGTATCATGGTCACTCTTTCCTGATAAACAGCTTGTATTCTTTTACATACAGTATATGCAAACCATACTACATCAGAATTGATAAATGCTGCCATTCACTAATAATAATGATACATTTAGAACCAACCTACCCTTGAGTGCTGAAGCATAGCAGAACACATCAAAGTGGCTAGTGTTCTTATCACGACGGCCATAATTCCTGAGACCAGGTCCACTGTTGGCACCACCACAAGGCTGTCTGGGTTTGGTGATGGGATACTGCACTGTGCCATCACTCAGCCAACCAGCATTACACCAATCCAGGCCTCCCTTCCAAGCCTCCTGCAACTGGTCAATAGAGGCAACAACAGCATCCTGGTCCAGACAGGCCTGCTCGGCATCATGGAAATTCAAGTTGTAGCGGCCATGGTGTGGAGAGTATGGGAACACAACACCTGAGCAAGGCAGAAGAGATGTTACCCATTCTGTCTGAATAGGCATTTACTCTCAGCAAAAAGCAGACAATTCTTTTTTCAACATTTAACCACTATTAGTCACATTGTAAAATATATTTGTTGGCTTTTATGCCAATCCTTAGTTATTTATTGTCTATTAATTGTGATTTGGGTCAGATTCAGGCCTGTGGGTGAATGAAGTATGTGTGTGGTCTTCTGCAGTCTCTCCAGGAAAGGAGTCTTAGCTGGCATGCAGTATGTTAAGTTTTATGTTAGTGAATGTAGGTCTATTAGTCTTTCAGGTCCAGCAGCTTGCAAAATGTCGGCAGTTGTCTCCAGAGGCCAGACTTTGCAAACTCATAAATTTTGTGCTTGTCTCCCCCTCTGCATGGAAGAAAAGATCATCTTATGCAAACTAGAGTTAAAGTTCTGCTATATTAAAATCAAAGCAAAGTACCCGAAAGTGCTTAGCTGCACTGATTCAGCAAGCAGCAGTGAGAAGTTAAATAGTTCTTTTGAAATTAATCTACAGACACAGTAAGTACAATCCAGTTTAACGACTTATCTTGCATTGTTACTCAACCTCAATAAATCACCATCTGTTTTATTTTTTCATTAAACAGATGTATCAAAGTACCAGAAGGTTAAAATGATACTGTTCATGCAATATTTTCCCAATGTTACATGACTGTTTGCAGTCTCCACCCAGTTTAATCTTTCACACATGTAAATTACAACAAATGCTGTCAGACCCTACTGACCTAGTGCAATAGTTTTCTGTGTCAAACACCTTCGGCCTGATGTGTGAATAAATATGTAAATAATTCTATTGTGCAAGGAAGGATGTTCCTCTTATTTTTCAGTATTTTAAAAAAAAAAGGAAATTTCACGATTATAAAAGCTGATTAGTAAGACTGAGAGGACAAATGTGTTTTTGTTCAGTGAAGAGGGAGTAATATTCAAATCCAATCGTGACTAAGTCATGGCAGTCGGGTTAGATAAATCAGTACAAGCTGTCTGTTCTCTTGTTTTTTCTTTTCCACAACAAACGTGGATATGGATGTTTTCAATAAGTAGGAATGAAAACACTGTTGAGGAAGAGGATTAGTCCAGAGCTATGCAAAACAGATGCATGTTAAGAGAAGAAACAAAAACATACAAAATCAAGCATACTTCAATTGTATGTTTAAAGAGGAATAAAAATTTTCACTCACCATCGGTGGTTCCACCTTCTACCTCCAAGATCATCTCTTGGACAATGTCGTCCATACCACTGAAGATCTCACAACGGTATCTTCCCATGTCGTCCATGGAGACGTCATTTAGAATCATGGATGCGTCGTCCTTGTCTGCCTCCTGCAAAAACACTCGGCCCTCAAAGCTTCCGAATGTCTTCACATGGAGCCCCATGGAGACCAACACGTCCTCGTTCAGACTCTCATCTTCTGCCACTTTGGTCCATTTGACTCTGATACCAGTGTGACCAAAGATCATGCCGTCTTGGGATGGTAGTCGGCAGGGCAGGGTGACGTTACCACCAAGTTCAGCAGTAATTTTTGCTGCAAAAGACGGGAACAGAGAGAATGATTTGTCAGTAAACAGATGTGTTGTTTTCCTTGAACTTATCCCAGAAGATATATAGAACAACAGAAGATACACACTGAATTCACTTACAAGAATTTGGAATAGTAGCTAAAGATAATTGAAGTGCCGCGATATTTGATTTGCTGTCAAAGCAGCATCAACTATGCTAATGTCTTGTTCACAAAGTTTTGTTTCCGTAAGGGGTGGCATATCAAAAATGTAAACAAATGAACATTTTATTACTTACATTTATAGGGAGTGTCACGCCCAATGACAGCTGAGTCTGGACATGCACCCACACCAGTGTGTGTGGATGAATACCCGGACAATCATTGTGAACTCATACAGCCAATTTTCCACTGCTATACTTTGCATTTTGATTGCAAAAACACTTTCATTTTATTGCTCAATGTACTTTCTATTTTAAAAGAGAAATGTACTTTGTGGATTGAATCCAAATATTCAATTTGTAACGGACTGATTAAAGATGAGACTAATATAGCATCCTGCTTCAGCAAACACAAAAGAAGAAGCAAAGAATACCCTCTGGAATATATTTTATTACAGTATAAAGCATTTTTCAAAATTAGATTTAAAAATGTTTAAGAGATTCTGTCTCTTTAAACTCAGCCTTAAACAGAAATCAAGTTTTAGCCCTTGAAGCTAATCTTCGTTCCCTTCATTTTGTGTTGTAATAGTGTCAACTTTTAACTCTTCTGCACTATGGCTCAAAATGAGCTGTTCATGTGAATTGTGTAAAGTATGTCAGGGAGCTGCACAATGACAGAAAAAAATTGGCAAACAATTTAATACAGACATCCCAAATGCAGCTGTTATCATTATTTCCAATTTCCGTCTTCCTCTTTGTCTGTCTTCTCTAGAAGGCAGGACACCCCTTAACTCAAAACGGCAGTTCATTTTTCTCCCACAATGAGTTCCCACAGTATCCCTGACCTTCATGTTTAGACCTCACAGGGTTTGCTTAGTTAAGAAGACCTTGCACAGCAAGAGGTAATCTGTGCCAGGCAACAATAAGCATCAGATGAATGGATATACATGACCTCTGACCTCCGCTTCTGCTACACTTCTTCCTCCTTGCAAATGGAGTCAGGAGTCTGGATAATGTGATAATGACTTAAATTACTTAATCATTGAATATAAACTGACTCATATAAAACGTTTTCAGTGTTTGGACAAAATCTGCTGAAAGTCTCTTGAAAGCTGTAACCATGTCTCATATTCACTCAGACTCTGACCTGTTTCTGATTTATTCTCTGATTCATGTGGGTCTGAAGCAGTCTAGCCGAGGATGCCAACGTTTGGTCTGAGGCGCCGCACTTCAGGCAGCTACACCAGAGTCATGCCTTGAAAACCGTGTCACTGGTCTTAATATTTCTCACATGACATGAGTATAGAGGTACATGCAGTGACATGGATCAAAGGTCTGCTGTTGTCAGGTCCGATTGACCTAAAACCAGCTCCAGAAATAAATTCACATACACAGGAATGATACAGAAATTACTTCACTGTGACTTCATACTCAAACCTGTCCAGTATGTCATTCTAACTTCACATTTTGACATGTGTCTTCACTTACTTTTTTGGCTCATTAGTATTGAATTCTCAAGCATAAGGGTTCAATTAGCAGAACTTCTGGTGACACACCTAACCTGTCTTCACTCCCACCTTGTGCTGCTGTGTTTTCTACATCTCTGTTATATAACTGCTCCACTCATATGCATGTCTACTTTGATAACTCTTTAAAATTGCCACCTTCGCCTCCCTAGTTTGAACAAGATGCCAGGTTTTATGAGGTAGGAAACACCCCTTTGCTGCTAATTAATAAAGTCTTTGAAAGCGTTAAATTTAAAAGGAGCCCTGTATGCTCATGCTTCTCTTTGCCCATTCTGTAAGTGACTCACAGTTCATTGTACCTCATAAATTCTCTGCATGGGTAGCAGTTGCATAAAGTGTGATTGAAAGCTGGAGGATCCAGAAAGACCAAACGGCTCTTCAAAAGTCCTGGCAAGGGTGAAAGTGATGGTGACGTCAACACCAACTCACCACATGTGATGCATTTTGTGCCAAAATATTTCCAATTTTCAAAATCTTACACTGAGGCAGTGGAAAGAGGTACATTGTGCTAAACTTTGGAAAAATGTACTGTCTAGCGATGAATACCAATTGCTGGATGTGGTTTGAGATGCAGTCTGAAATGCAAAATGGGAGGAGGGGGCTGAATAAACTTTATGCTACCAACACAATGCTGAGAGGAGAGCTTGGAATGAATAAACATCTAAAACATTTTAGAAAAAATGAATATCGTCTCCAACACATATGGACAAACAGTGAATCTACCCTTTGATGCTTGGATGGTCGACAGTAGTCACAGACAGAGAAACAAGCACGTGGAAACTGACTTTTAGTCTCCTTCCTGCTCCGGCACTTACCAGAAGCAACATGTCCCACAGGAAAATGTGGCCCTGATCATGTGGGGCACACCAGGCTCATAAAGCAACTGCCTGCAACTCCCTGTGTGCTTAGCCTTTTGGAAACAGAACAAAGCCTTTCTTTTCTATGTTGCACCTCAAACTGCATCCTATTTGTCCAAGATTGTGAGATCCAAAGTAGTGCCTTAGTGTTACATGTAGAATAAAAATCAGCTAAATCATTTTGAGTAATTTCTATTTGATTGCTGAAGATTATATCAGGGAATAAAAAGAGAAGTAAATGAACACATGCATGACAATAAAAAAGGCTTGGCAGCTGCAGCCACGACCTACTGGCATTTTATGACCAAGCACAATTCTCTCTCACTCTGTAAAAGGTTGGATTAGCAAGTGATTAGAACCATCTGCTACTTTGTAAGGCCACACTGTAAATTAACAACAACATTTCACTGCTTCAAATATATTCCAAAACTAGAGTCTAATTATGCTTGCAAACCCCCAGCATAGTTTTTTACTTAGGTATTTATTAAATGAACACAATTTGCAATTGGCTTAAATCTCTTTTTAAATGAAAAAAGTGGAGCTGCTGCATCTTTATGCCAGTGGACACACATGCACAGCCACACCCTCTATGTTTGATGGAGCAAAAAGGCCATGAGATGCGTTACAACATCCCACAGCTTTACTCTATTCTGCTGCTGGCCCACTTGTGTCAATATGGAGAAAGAATTAACAAGCACAGCTGGGACAAGCACAGCAAGTCAACTCCTACTCAGTGATTCCAATAAACTGCTTTTGCCCCCTTCCATATAACACGCATAAACATAGAGTGTGGGTGCAGTTTGCTGGGATGGTATATATTGCAACCCCAGCACATATAGAGTGAAATAAATGGATCAGTTTTAACATTACAACTTAATTTAATATAAATATTGGCACCCAGACCAAACATACTGTACCTCCATATATGTCTGATTTCTTAGCCTAAACAGATTTTCAAAGCAGTCCCCAGCCTCAGCCCATTCCTAGCCAAACCCCTTTTCCCACCCAGCTCTAGCAACCAGGCCAAGCCTCAGTAACCAAGAACCACAGTAAGTATTAGACTTAACAGACTATTACCTCACAGGGAAAGACAGAGTCATTTGGCCCTTGTTCAGCATGGGGCTCTATACGTTTTGCTGCGGATCGTTAATCTTAACTTCGCTCCTGTCAGGCTGCCTGTTACCATGGCACATTTCCAAATACTCTCAGTGCCAGAGTGAGTCAGTAGGTATAAGGACAGGCAACGCCCCAGACAGAGAATACACTACTCACATGGCTTATAAAAAAGCTTTGCTGTATGGAACAGTGATATTGCGCTACCCCAGGAGAAGCCAGGGGTTTTACAAATGCAGACAGTGAGGTCATACATAAACATGCATACATGATGTAGGCACACACAACCACACACATACACAACTATGACATCATTAGGCAATGGGAGCAATTTCACTGTTTGGATAAAAAGCATCACCTCCTCCCTCAGTGAAAGTGTTCTCCCTGCAGATGAGCCATTTCCTCCCGTCTTGGAAGAGAGAGCTAAGACATCCCTAATTTGACATCTACTGAGTCAGCTTTCAGGGATGCTGAGAGCGCATTAAATATCACTCAATACATATAACATGAGACCCTAGTGGTAAGCTGTCTTTTTTTTCTTTCACCAGGACTGTATATCTACTGCAGCATTTCATAGCTTGCATTTGCAGCAACATCATTCACAGGCAGGTGTAAATTTAGTTCATAGCATCTTATGATGTAATGTAGGTGCATCAGATATGACTTTACACATTTTGTTCAGGTTTTCATCCCCTGCCAATAATTTAATGACAACAGAAGAAAATGTGAAAGTTATTAAGTGACATGAGAAAATGCCTAGCTTTTTTTTTTTTTTTTTTTTTTACAGAGGGAGGAATTTTCATTGAAAAAAAGGGTGAAGAAAGTGTTAGTAGCTCCATATTAACCACAGAAACACATGGAAAGTATTTAAGACAAACAGTAGTAATAGTGGTGTGCTACTCTTTCAGTAGTGGGCAGTGAGCCCCTGCACATGACAGAGTGATTTATTCACTAACCAGCCTGTGCAGTGTTGGTTTGTATGCAGTGAGTCACCGAGTCAATGGTAAGTCACACTGTGTGTGTTACCCCAGAGACAACTCTGTTACCTACTGCTACAATGACCCTGTTGTTACATAAACTTGTACAGTGGTCCTACTTTACTCACAGCTCATCTGTCATTCATTTCCTCCATGCACATACATGCATTTACACATACAAACATGCATTTATTAAATATGTGCCATCATGCAAAAACATTAAAACATAATAAAATAATAAAACTTGTTTACCCATTTTAAATTTTACCTGGTGCTGAGGGAATGCTCACCGCCTGACTGCCAGCCAAGGTCACGGTGATAATAATGAAGCACAGCAGACTCATCATTTTGTTTTCAGTAAGGATATAAATATTAAACTATAAAAAGTAAAAATCACAAACTGCAAATATTTTAAATGAGCTGAATAGGCCCTAATTTTTCTTCTTTAATTTTTATTTAACTGGCTGTTCCTTCTTCTGCCTGTGCAGCAGCTGACTATGGTGCTACTGGAAAGTTTAGGCACCTCAGAGGTCCACACAAGTGCCTTTTATTGTAGCCTAGTATGGTTGAGACCACTCCCCCTCCCCTCAGACCATCACCAAGAGCAGCCTTGGCGCCCCTTTTCTCTTGGGGGAGTGAAAGCACACACTCTAGAAAGGGGACTTGTAGGTAGTTTCCCAGAGCCATATGTATATCAAACAAAGTGACTGATCATTTATTATGTAATATTTTTTACATTGCATCACTATTGTAAAGCATTCCAACTCTGAGGATGTATTCAGCCTAACTAGATTAAAGCTTTAGTTAGAGGCATCAGATATTATTATAACGCATGTATTGATTTTTTTTTTGTTTTTTTTTTTTTTTGCATTAAACTTATTTTTAAGTGACTTTCTGAAAGAAGTGACTGAATATACTTTGACGGTCGTTTTTACACTGTTTATCTCGCAAGGTTTCATGATTTCTTTCCCATTGCCTTGTCCATATTTAGACTGTGGGTCAGTTACACAAAACAAAGACAATGTTAAGGTGTCTTAACATTAAGCTAAGTTGTAAACATGATATGATACATTTGATACAAGAGCGTTATAAGTAAAAGAGCCATAAAACTGATATATACAGTACAGCATGCTTTCTTTCAAGTCATATTTTAACCTAATCCTGCATTAATCCTCTCTCACATGTCTCATTTATTATGCGCTCCTATTTTCTGTTCTCGTTTGTAAAACTTGCTCTGTACATGCAGTGAAAGCTATAGGCCTTCTCGTTCACAATTGCTTCATAATGTTTAAGGTTGTTTTATAAATATCTGTAACTAAAGAGATAAAGAGCCATGTCAAACTAAACAGCATAGCCCTGTATAGATTTGTGAAAAGACTTGAGCAAAGGGGAGCTGTGTGGTCTCTTAAATATTTTCCCAGCTGTCCAGATTGTCTCTAGGAGATGGTAAGGCTGCAAGAGGAGCAGAGCTGTGCAGATGCTGTTCTGGACCGCTCTATCATTGAAGTTATTGCAGCTGGGACAACCTAAACTGTTTTTTCTTCCTCAGTCGTCTTCCGCTTCTGTCAATCTTTCAAAGCCCAAAGAGAAGGCAAAATTTAACAGTGGGCCTCAGTTGTATGTTCAGAGGTGGCAGCTTGGTCTGGGCATATCATCTACACCCCTAGAACCCCGCAGTTCTTTGGAGATCTAAAGAACCGGTCATATAAGATGAATAAACTGGTAAAATTATCAGCATAAGGGTCTAGTGTGAGTCGCCATGTTACCTGACACAGGGTGTGAGGTTAAAGCAATCACCTCCTGTATTATAGCAGCATCTGGGAAAAACTAAGCCTTTCAAAGGCAATGTTAACACTAACTGTAGGATTTCCCCACTTGATGCCAAGATTACTGTATAAATGCAGCCACTTCCTTCCAAAGCAGCAACCAGTGACTTGTGAGAACACAATATCCTGGCAAACACGTGTCTGAAAGACCTGACTTTTGTGTTACAATATTCCCAATCATTGCTGCTTGACAAAAGGACTTGGAGAAAAATAGGATGCCATAGGTTTGCATGCATACAGTAATAGCACCCTGAAAGAAACCAGTATAGTGAACAAAATGTGCTACTCAGCATAATATGAGCTGCCAATCCATGCAAAAATAAACAGGAAAGCCACATTACGAAACTGGTAAATATTTAGTTGCTTTCATAATTACACTTGAAAGCGTGTTGGCACTTTGCACGAGGAGTACAGAGTAGCCTGACTTGTGTTTCAGCTCACTGTGAAAGTCCTCAGCTTTGCCTGGTGATGAAACATGAGTGATGAAATGTTACATAATTTTAATTAAGGCTCAAAGGAGGCACTTGACCAAGTAAGGGTTTCAACAATTCAATTTGGCCAAAAAACAAACAGACAGACTTACGGCACAGAGATAGATAGATAGATAGATAGATAGATAGATAGATAGATAGATAGATAGATAGATAGATAGATAGATAGATA
>JAQQAE010004299.1:0-18975 GCA_029823295.1 Pseudamia nigra | reverse complement strand
GATCAGCTGATGAACAGCCTATTTCAGTTTAATGGTTGTTTGCAATAAATTGCTTACTCAAAATTTTTTCTTGTGTAACTCCCATTTTTTCTTTTTGCATTTTGAAGCACTACTTAAAACCTTTTTAAGATCCAACAGTGCAAAATGTACATTCTTGCAATTTTTCAACTGGTCTTAAAATTTTGATCAAGAGTGTATATGTACACTTCCTTTGTCATCATTTTCTTTGAATCTAAGAACTGAGTGATTTTTCCAGTTGATACATTTTTTGTCAGTACTGAATTGAATGATTTGGCATTCTCAGGAGTGTTTTTGTTAACTAGATTCTAGGTTATTTATAGCTGTCGTAAGAGTAGATACTGACGCATTGAGTTGGAATTTAACAATTTAAATATTAATCACAGATACTGAAGCAAAAGTTAATTATTCCAGTACCTTTGAACTAACAATTAAAAAATGAATTTAAAAAAATTATGAAATCTGTTTATATTGTTACAGGACTCTCCACTACGCAGTAGTTCCAGCCCTCCCAACAGTACAGGCAGCACTGCTGACAGTGATGGGTGGACCCCAGGGCCCCCAACCTCCTGCCCTCAACGCCCTCCTAAAGTCCCTCAAGATAGAAGCAGGAAACGTCCACAGCCAGGGGCCACTCTGTCCACACTTACCAAGAAAGATGTGAGTTGATTTAATGTCATTAAAGAAGGTCAAATCACAGATTAATTGCAATACTAATAAGGTATATAAAATATGGTCTTCTGTAGCACACGGTTACCACACTTCACCCAGATGACCGCAGGAAAGCTGACAAGTTGAAGAAAAAGAAAAGGAGAAAGGACAGGCAGCAACAGGCGAGTGAGGATGCTGGGATTAAGCAGGGCCATTCGACAGAGCTGCCGTGTCCCCTCTCTCTTGGAGGCCGAACAATCAAGGAAGAGCCTGACGATGAAATCAGCATTCCACTCCATCCACAGCATCTGCCAAGCCCCTCCCCTTGCAAAGAGGAGCCCAAGGAAGAGCGTCGATTCTGGGATGGACGAGACCTAGAAGAAGGCGTGGTAAAGGTACAGAAGGTGGAGGGCTTTTCAGGAAACCGAACAGTGTTTCGCCAGGGGAAACAGGTCGTGTTTCGAGACGAAGATGGGTCAGGGGAAGATGAGGACATCATGGTCGACTCGGGTAGGGTTTTGTACAGTATTGGTGTTGTATTTTATATGTTCTAAAGACAAGGAAATCAAACTTTACTCAAATCATTACCTCTGCTCTGTCTTCTCAGATGATGACTCGTGGGACCTGGTGACGTGTTTCTGCATGAAGCCTTTTGCTGGTCGAGCCATGATCGAGTGTAACAAGTGTCACACCTGGATTCACCTGTCGTGTGCTAAGATCCGCAAAAGCCATGTGCCAGAGACATATGTGTGCCAGAGCTGCCGAGAGATGCATGGACCACAAGATGCCCGCCGCTCCCACCGCTCACGCGTAGGACCTCGCAAACATCTGCTAGACTGACCCCAGGCTGGCCGATGAACTCTTGTCCCCTTCAGTCCCAGTCCCTTTGCACCTGTTGGACTGTCTTTTCCTTAAATTCAGGTCTTGCACCCCTCTGTCTGTGTCCTTTATGGTCAACCTCACTTTCTGTAAGCTTATGGTGGACCTAACCCCAGCCTTTATCCTATAGACAGACAGTCTGAGTGCTATTTTAGATTTCCTAAGGTTTGTTTTTGCTTCCCTACAGACTGTGCGTAAGGCAATCACTGAATGGATGTTTGTCTGTAGATGATTAGCATAGCAGCAAACAGCTACTGTTGGGACTTGCTGTCTCCTGAACACTGGAAACATTTGAACTGCCATAGAAAATACCTTCACAACTGCCACCCACTATGGTGCATGCTGGGATTTGTGGGACAGACAGTTTGCACTTTTTTCTCACTTAAAAAAAGCCCTTAGACTTTTCTGTCACAGGGACAGGTATGTCTTTTTTGATCTAACTGGATCTGAGTTCTTAAAATGCCTCTATTAATGTTACATAATTAACCTTTTCAAATGAGACAAGTCAAGCCTTGTGTTATTGCTTCAGATGGTGCTATAGTATTAAGCTGAGGTATAATCCCAACAGAACAAAGATGTAGGGTGAGAGACTAGATCCTGCATCTGTTTCATCTGTCTGTTGTTCTGTTTGTCATTTGAAACATTGCAGAAGAATATAATTGAGGCTTTAAAGCCTGTACAACTCAACCAAGTGCTTGTTTCACTCCTTTCTACACCACAAGCTGTCTTCCAGCATCAGTGACTCCTTTAAATTAAGATGGCACTAGGGCAGTCTCTTTTTCACAAACAAAACTTCTCATTTTGTGACATTGTTTTCCCACAACTATGGGTTTCATTTTAAAAAATAATCTTGAAGAAATTTACTGCACAGGTTTAAAAAAGGTATGTTAAGGAAGCTTTAGTCATCTGTTTTTCAATAATGATCAGTTGTTTTCCTGCATTTCATGACATAGCTAGACAGGTGTGTATTTAAAAACCTTTTTTTCCAACCGTTACATAGAGCTTTCCTTAGTTTGATTGTTTCATACTCAAAATGAAAAGTCTCTGATACAAGTATATAAATATAAGAATTCCTGTGGCCGTCCTGTTCAAGTATCAGCCGTATAAGAAAGCTATCTTAAAGGTCAGCTGGAAAAGTGTTAGAGAGATAATCTCAAGAGTCCAGTTGAAATAATGCATGAGTGTGCGATTGTTTGAATGGTTAAAACTGTATGATGGTTGTGGCAAAGCATGTGCTGCTATGAGTTTTCTAAGCTCTCTGGTTTTCAGTCTTTTGTAAGATGAAGAAATGGATATCTGCCATGGGTAGGGTCACGTTTTGTTTGTCTCCTGAAGGGTCAGATCAAAAGAACCGAACTCATTCTCTTATCACCTCTTTCTGACATTTTCACAGCAGTATTTACTGACTCCCAGAAGCACCGGGATTAATGGAAAAATGTGTTTTTAAGGCACTTTTTCCTAAATCCTGGCTGCGAATTGGATTAAACTGTAAGCTTTGTTATTCATGTGCCATCTGCTGTCAGATCCTGTCTGTGTAGGCTACATGTGTCTGATTATATAAAAGCCATACTGTAGAGTAACAGATTTTAGACTCAGAACCTTGGATATCAGTCCAGGATGGGATTTTACAATGCAGAATCATTGAATTGACCAGGGGATGACGAACACAATGAATGTGGTTTGTAAAGAACACAAGACTTTCCGAGAGTTTGGAGTGGTAAGCTCGTCTCTGCACTTGTCTTCTGCTATTTACAAATGTTGGTTCAGTGGTTCATACCTATCAGCTACCCAGGCAGTGATGATTTTAAGACGTTTCAAGACTCACTCAAGTTTCCCAGGACACGTGTCTTGAAGAGACTGTCAATTTTAGTGTGCGTCTTAAAGACATCAGTGTAATTAATATTAACAGATTTCATTGAGACAGGTCATTTATGCTGATCCTGGGTTGTCCTGTCCCTTTATTGAGAAAGTGTCTGTACTGTGGTGCAAACTGTTTCTGTGAAACTATTGTAAACTATTGTAAATAAAGAGTTGCCATTTTGAGCTTTGGTTTCCATATTAACACATTATCTTTAAAAGCTCTAAAAATGAAGCAAAGTGAATCTGATCATTTTTTATTACAGTCTTCACAGGACAAGACACAGGCACCTCAGTCATCCAGTACATTTACAGACTTGATTTTGAATAGTGGGCTGGAATGTAACACGAGGAAGGTGTTTCCACTGGCCTCTTGGTGGCACTAGAATTCATGATGGTACACGCTACAACACTTACAACAAGGTTAAAAAACTAAGTTAGTGCAAAATGATTGCTGTAATATGCCATCCTGCTTCAACAGCCAAACAGGTCGACAATTTGATTTCATGGCAGAGGTCTAGCAATAATTGTATCCCTCCACATTACATTTGACAGATCTTGGATTTGAACATAATATATTTATTACTCAGTCCTTTCTGGTATATCAGGTCAATATCAGCATCTGTCCATTTGTAACAACATAATTCAAAGAAAAAATACTTCTTGGATGCACTGTTTGTAGTTCAGTGGAGAGGCTTCGGCACCACTTGGACGACAATTGCCATTTATGTTTTATTTAAATACTGTACATTTGTGCAAAATATTACTTTTATATGCAATAAAATAGCATTTGTGTGCTACAGTAGAGGTCTGGGTAGAGATTTGTGGGGGTTCCCAGGGATCCCACTACAGATGAGGCATAACTTGTTCTTCCATTTTGCATGGAATTTGAAGCATTCCTCCTGGTTTTCAGAGAAATTATGAGCACCAGTTCTCTTGACTTGCACCTTACCAGCATACACCATATGTCACCAAAAGGCATAATACATTACAAACAAACAACTGAACAGAACAGTTGCACAGTCAGTCCTCAGGTCTGACTGGCAAGGAGGAGAGCCGGCCAGCCTCAGGCTCACTGAGACACGAGTCTGCATAGTTTTCCTCTAAACATTATTTTAGTTTTTGGAATAACTTGTACAGTATGATATAAACAGATTAAAAACTAGCAGAGTGATCAGGATATGACTATTTCTATGTTGATATGGAGGAATTACACAGGGATAAATGTGCGACTTAAATGTCAAGAACAACTTGAAATGGATCTGTGCATTTTAAGCACATCATTAATCAAAAGGCATTAGGGCCCTTATGAAGTGCATTTTTAAATATTTAAATATAAGTTCAGGGCACCTGTCTGATCGCTCAGAATCTCAGAGGTTGTTCCTGCATGCTGCTCGGCGATGGTCAGGAAAGGGAGGATTGGACAAATTCAGGATTACTTAAACAATGACAGAAGAAAACCAATGGAGAGAAACAGACTGCTTTTTGATGTGTGCCTCCATTCTTGGATTGCTCTGATTATAGACAATCTGCCTTGCTTGTCTCTGTCTTGTTTTTCTGTGCTCCGGTGCTCATCAACAGTGGCTCCTAAGACTCTGACTCGATTCTGTGGGCTGACAGGACACAAAATTGAGCATTAGTGTATGCACTCAAGTATTAGTCATATTGCAATGGGAATAAATCAATTTTTTATCATAAATGCTAAGTGCCAGAATACTAACATTGCTTGGGTATCCGGAGTGGCTCAGTGTCAGCTGAGATGACTTGGTGCATGACACCTCTGAACTGGTACAGTAATTTCAGACTTTTCTCCTCTCCTACACAGGGGTCATAGAAGCCTGGCAACCCTGCCTGCACACAGAAAAACAGTTCATACACAGTATATTTTGTGTGCATGCAGACTGCAATTGCAGTCATTCTCACTAGCATGAGAACACATACACACCTTGGAGGCTTCTGTAAGGATGAGTTTGGAATCCTTGACCAGACACTGCAGAGGCACAGTGACATCAATGACCTTGGCCTTTTCCTGCTTTTGGCTGGTGTCCGACACAAACTTTCCATACCAAGCATTTAGGATGATCAGACCTAGGTATCAACAGTGTACAGTAAGTACAAGCTGAAAGTACAAGGCAATCCAAAATAATAAATTGAGAGAACATTTAAGATAGCTACAAAGTCTACCTTCTAGCTACGCTATGCTGTAACATGGCTACAACAGGATTTATTTACATTATTTAAATGCGCTCCCTTCTTTACTCCTTGACCAGAGCATCTGGAAGGTGCTGTGTACACATCTACAGAGCAACCCTTCAAATAATCACATGCACTTTCTACATAAATTATGACAGGAAGTCCATTAGCACTGTTCTGATTTATGCCTGTGTGCACTGTGCAAAGATTTAGAAATGTAACCTGTGTAAACATTGCAGCATGGAGATGGCTTACCTCATCTCAACAATGGGTGATAGAATCACTGCATGTTGACCGTAACCATGGAAAATATCTTTGATTTGCATATCTGGATTTTACAAAGTTTTGACTGGCTGCAGACTAAAACGGGTTCTCCAATTTTTACTGTGGTGTGCTGTGTGTGTGGGGGGGTTGTGTGTGTGTGCGAATCCTGACCCATCTTGGATTCTTCTGCTTCTATGATTCTCCTCACAGACTCCTGCATCAGCAGAACCTGCAGAGGAGCCAAGGGAGAAGAGAGAAGAACGGGGAGGGGTGGAGGGGTTAAAAAAAGGCGAAGCAGAACGGGATAGGAGATAGGAGAGAGGTTTTCGGTTGAGATGAGCAGAGCTGAGTCTCGAAACAGTGATCAATGATTCCACACACTATGAATAACTGTGTGTTTGTATGCCAGTGTGAGCTCTCACAGCAGACTCTGCCTCCTGTTTCTTCTTGGCAATGTCTGTGGCTGAGCTCTTCCTCTGCAACTCCAGCTCTCTGAGAAGCACATGCAGACAGACAAAGCAGACATCATCACCCACTGGGATTCACTGTGGAGCCTCCCTGTGATGACGATGTAGGCTTAAAAGAAACATTGCTGGTGCTGATGACACCCATGACTAAAATATTGCATATTTGCTCAACACAGGGGTGCCATTTTATTGAAGTTTAATAAAACTATTTATTTAACTTAAATATATGTTTTGTGTTACATTCAAAGGCAGATGTCAGGAATTACAACGTAACAGAATTAACAATGCAGACAGGAGATGTACTGACTCTTGTTTCTGTGCTTGTGTATATGGAACGATGACCAGTCTGTGGATGGCCATGTAGGCCAACAGCGGGCCCGCAGTGGCATAAAAGACAGCACTGGGCAGCAGCTGATCTGTGAGGTGGACTGGAAAGAGGTACGTTTGACTTGCTCGAGCCAACCTGCAGAGAAACATCAGCACAACACATTATCAAATAATTGTGCTTTTAAATGAGGATCCAGAGAAGAATAGGATCATATTCTGGGTTAGCAAGTACTTGATCTTGAGTGTGACTCCCTGTGGGACACCGACACTGACAGTGGCTGACAGGACACTGTGTCGGCTGATCTTTCGCTCTGCTCCATATTCCACCACGGTGCCAAACCAGCCTGTCCTGGGGGTAAAAAAAAGAACAAAGCAGTGAAGAAAGTGCCTGAGAAATCAATCAAGTCAGCGACCAAAGACAGTAACAAGGGCAAAAAGAGACAAGGTGAAAGCTACAATTACTTAAGGAAGAGGACTGTTGTTTTTTCTCGTATAAAGTAAGTTACAATAATGGACTCATTAGTCAGTGTTGGATCTAAAAGACATACAGTGTCCTTTGTGAAAAATAAAATTAACAAAAAGATTGTAAAGGTTTATGATAAGAGCAATAGAAATTAAAGTTAATAAATAATCTCACATTTTCTCTCTTTCTTCACATATGAAAAAAGTAACTTAACTATACAGGTTCTTTGTTTTTCATTGCTGTATGATTTGCACATGATCAAAATAAAAACATAGTGCCCCTCTGTGTAACAAGCTTACTTCACAGAGCCTTTCACTTTGGTCTGGTCCTCATCCTGGAACTTGTACTGGTAACTCATCATCAGGTATGAATGAGGCACACCCAGCTGCAAAGGATAGAAGTTTTAAGGTTTCAAAAGGATTAATAATGGAAGCATGTGTGGAGTATGGGGTAGAAGTGTTAAACTGAAGCTCAAATATGTTCAGTTTATCACAATGACAGGAATTATTTGTTTTGCACCTGCAGAGCTAGAGTAAAATGGCTGGTTTTTGTGTCTCGGACTAGACTGGTGGTCATGGCACTGTTAGGCCCCCAGCGCCATTGAAGATACCCCATTGTATTCTGATCCAAATGGCGTGCAGTCATCAGAGAGCAGCTCGGTCGCAAACCGCGAGGAGAGAACTGCAAACCACACTGAGCTGTCAAAAAACTGGACCGAAACAAGAAGCAGGAAAGATGAAAACAGAAGTATTAAAGGTAATATGAATGTGAGGTATGTGGTTTCTCTTGTTAAGGGGCAGGGTCTTACCAACGTGTTGTTATATTTCTAAACAACTTTAATCCAATGAGAGGTCCCATTATGTCTCCTGCACCAAATTCAACCTACACAATTAAAACACAGGAAGCCGGAGAATCTGTAGTTTCCTAAAATTTACATTTAACACAGTAAATTTGTAAAAGACACTCTGAAGGTCACATATTTTCATTTATTTGGCAGCAATGTGAAAGTATGTACCTCTCCCCAGCCCTTGGCTGATGTAACTCTGCGTACTGTCATATTAATGTTGCCTCCTCCATTCCCATTGTGTGTCGAGAGTGAACCAGACAACACTGCTGTATCTGTGTTTGTCAAAGGAGCCTGAGGAAAAATAAGAAAATAGAGAATTATACAGTGACCCTGGCTGAGGAAAGCAGCAAGTAAATGTTAAATGAGTGCATGTGTTATTATACCTCTATTGACTGAGAAATATGCATCTTGTTAATTTCAATATGAGGGAAGCCGCCACCTGGCATCTCCTCAAAGTCTTCATCATAGCGGTCAAACAGGTCTGTTGCATCCACACCCACGCTGATAGTGCCCTGAATAATGAAAGTAACAAGACTTAAATAAGAAAAAAATGCAAAGCGGTGTAATAATGGAAATAATGTGGAAATCATACTCAGAAAAAATAGATTTGTTTAACGTTAAAAAAGGTATTTAAACTGCAGAGTAGTTGTGATTCATATATTTTGACATGAAGAGATAAAGCGCATTGTCAAGTAAGAAAGAAAATGTTGTGATATTGTGACAAGAAGGTAAACCTTGGGGTTAGTTCTTTGCTGCAGCCTCCTCTCTTCCCTTTCTCTTTGCAGCCTTTCATATTCCTCTCGGATTTCTGCTGGTGTTCGCTTTCTTTCCACCACCTACACAATATCATCACCATGGGATATTAGCAACAAAGACAAGTTACTGAATATATAATATAGTAGCAAAAACACTCAGTATGATAGACATTATCCATACCTCCCACCCTTCCACTTCCAGGCCTTTTTTCCCATAGATGTCATAAATTGCCCTAGAATGAGCATCACTCAAGACTGCAGAGAAACAACAAAATGGTGAGTTTTTTGAAGGTTCAGAGAAAACATTTATTTAATTACAAGTTTCCTTACCTTCAAAAGCCTGGTGCACCTGATTAAAAAGCTGTTCAGCCTGCCTTTTGAGCTCTGGGTCTCTATGTTTGTCTGGATGGTAAAGCATACACAGCCTCCGATATGAAGCTTTCAGCTCCTCTACAGTAGCCTGTGAAAAGCATGAAGGCAAATATCACTGTGGCTTCATCAAATAACTTTTTACACTTTTGATTAAACTGCTGGGTACGTTGTTCATTAACTTCTTTTTCTGATCAATGGAATGAAAAGTAAACGAAAACTTGTCAAGGCAAGGTTTTAGATTAATTTATCATCTGAAAATAATAGTCCAAACCAGTCATGCAAATTCTCACAAGAAATACAATTAAGGAGTAATTTTGATTTATTTATATAACTGGCCATGGATTTACAGGCTGATTCAGTTTGACTCCTCATTACTGACACAAAATTGCTCAGTTCATAGATTCGTTTTAAAACAACTTCCATCAAATTAAAAGCGTGAGTCTTTAGTGACATCTGTATTGGCCATGGACAGGCCACTCATCCAAGGACAATGAAGCTGAGATTTTAAAAGTCGTTCCGCGACACAGTCATGTGGTTTTAACCATTCGTGATAGATTAACAGAGAGACGGCTGTGTTGTGTAACAGCAGCCTGGATCCTGTAGCATCCACCGGTCCCAGCCTCCATGAACGATGCTCGAACACCGACAATCCACCGACTCGTCCGCTTCGCCGCTCAATTTCTCAAAACTCACTTTGCCACGCACGAACAACAAATGTCCACCCCTGTTCGGCTACAATGCGAAGCACAAAAAACTCCATACCTCTTTCCTGACGTTAAGTAGAGAGTAGTAGTCCTGGTTATTAAACTCAAAATCATCATCTAAGGACGTCGCCATGTTTGCGTTTACCTTAGCCCCGCCTACCTCGCCAGTGTCCTGAAAGCTGATTGGTCAGGATTCACTACAGTCACACAAAACGAGGTAGTCATCTTGTCGCCCTCTGCTGGTTGTGGTTCAAGTTTGACGTCAGAGTCAAGATTTTAAATTTTCAGGAGAAAAACGACCATGAGGTTTGTTTTAAATTGTACTTTAGGGCATTTTCTCAGCTGATGTGTTGTCACCCACATTTTCTAATTCTTCTCTTCAAGTTGAGACCCACTATATTAGATAAGCCGGGCAAAATTATTTTTGCTAGCTATTCAATGTATAATTTGAGTGCTTTATTTTAAACAACGTATGCACATATTTTCATGACTGCTTTCAAATGACCAAATAGTCAAATAATTATGAAAAATTAAAGAAGAACCTTTAGAAAAAATACAAAACAATATATTTAAGAAAATAACTAAAACATCCACCAACTGGGTAGGACAATGAAAAAAATGAACAAAACAATCAATAGAATGGACAAGAATGAACTAAATAGTCAAGAAAATGAAGACAATATAGAAATGAGAAAATAATAAAGATAATGGGCACTGTATCCCACAAAATAAACTAAAATGATCAAAACGTGAGCCAACTATAAATATAAAATATAACAAATGAAGGGAAAATAAAATGAACAAAGTGAAACAAAATATCAAAAATATATAATACAAAATATCCAACAATATTGAGCAAAATGAATGGAATAAACAATTAAATGAGCAAAGAATTAAGTTAAAAATCTACAAAATGAACAAAAATCATGAAAAAAGTAAGCCAAATACTAAATAAACTGAAACAACAAAATATCCAAAATAAAAAAATACATAATATCCATCAAAATAAAACGGACAAAAATGAACAAAGTAATCAGGAAGTGAACAAAATAATCCCATAAATGGTAACAAATGAACAAAATCCTAAACCAACAAAGGGCAGTGAACAACACAGGCTAACTGTGAACAAAACCAACATTCTGACCAAAAAAAAGACAATGTAAAACTATCATTTTTCAGTCAAACACCTCTGTTACCCTGACAACAAACACTGCACATCAAAAGTCTGGCATCCAGATAATTTCTAAAGCAATAAAAAGCGAGACCTTACAGATACTCTTCGTGAACCACTCAGAAGCAGTCCAGAACCCACATTTGCATCCCGACCAACCAGTTGAGAACCACTGATTTAGGGGAAGTATTGTTTGTCAATAATTTTAACATGGAGTAATAGTGCTTTAACAATTTATATCCCTTGTGCTTTAGGCTGTGGATTTATTTTAAGGGCTAATACTAATTCTCAGTTCAAATTGGCTAAAAGGGCTAATGCTAACAACTGCTGTTCAGTCAGTTTCACTTCTGCCTTTTCCAAACTCTGGGTCTGAACCCAAAATGAGCATGGAAGGTTTTCTATTTCATCATGCAATTGTTTACTGTCATTTGCTCTTTTGTTGTTTATTATTTTTCTTATTTTGTTCATATTGGTTAATTTAATAACTTATTTGTCAAATGTTCATTTGTTTGGTGGATTATTTTGTCTGTTGTTGTTCATATTTTATTCACTGTTTGTAATTTTTTTGATTATTTTTCTAATATTTGCTTATTTTGTTATATAATTTCTTATTTCTTTTTATTTTGCAGGTTAGGATTTAACTTACAAAGTTTCACATCTGTAAGGAACTGAAAACTCTCACCTAAAAGTAAAAGCCCTGGTGACATTTACTGAATGAACCCTCAAAAAGCAGATTTTATCATGGGCAGCTGAGCTATTTATTTAGCATAATAATACTGTATCTCCACCAGAATTATGCAAAATGCTTAGTTCTTAAGTCAAGTTAAAAAAAAAACAACAACAAAGTCATCAATGCCTAAAATCCTTTCAAACTGTGGTAAAACCCAGTGTCTAAAAATTGCATTACTAATAGGCTACCCTGTATGAATAATTTTGTTTCCTTCCAAAAACCTCATTAAATTAATTTTTAAGAAAACTTGTTACTGGTACTGGATTACATATTTACCACTGCTTGAATAAACAGTATAATTAGTATTAAGGTGTAGGCTATGGTCACTTATTACTCAGTATTAGAAAACCTTGGACTATCTTGGCTGCATTTTACATTGTGTTCCTCATTATATTATGCGGTTCCTTCACACTCAAGTCAGTGCAAACGCCTTGTGTGCTTCTTTACATGCTGTGCACAGAAACGACGCAAAGCATATGTTTTCATGTTTTCATGAAACATTTCTGTGGAGGGGATTGTCACACACTGCTTGAGAGCAGAGAGTGTCAGCGTGGGTTTCAGAAATAGAATACATAATGATCCTAGTTAACCCATGGCGAGCAGGGAATATTTATTAGGAATAGTCTGCTACAAATTAAGCCGCTTGGCTCGTTGTGAACATAAAAGTGAGCAACACAGCACAAAAATGTTAACCTCCCGTTGGGATATTATACACAGCACAAGCCAAAATAGGCAACGACCAGGGGAGGTGACGAGGGAATGTTTTTCATTTCATCCTGTAAGTTCTGACCTGAACTATCATCACTTCATTTCAATAAGAATGCAGGTAGTGAGTGCGCACAGCCTGTGTAGGCGCGTGGGGAGCTGTCCTTTCAGCACCACGAGCTTCAGCACCACAGCGAATGACAGCACCCGCCAGCCCACGCGCATCTAAAAAGTCTCTTTCAGGCAGCTCGTTTCATTTGAATTCAAGTGAGGAAGTTCATCATTTATCGTAACACGCGACCTTCCATCGCATTTTCTCAACAGTCCACTGGGTTTGTATGTGAAGAGACACGCTCACGCGCCAGTGTGAGTGCGCGTATGTTGAATGCTTGTGTGCGTGTGTGTGTGTGTGTGGGCCTACGTTGTGTCTGTGAGAGAAAGAACGATGATGATGAGCATGATGATGATGATGCTGTGGGAGGCTGTCAAGGTGTCCTCGAATACAGACGTCGTCCAGTGACGTACTGGAGGAGAGAGAGTGAGAGCGAGAAAGCGTGCGCGTGAGCGTCAGTGGGCGGGGCCAACGGGGAAACAGGAGAGATGTGGAAGTGCACGAGTCACCATCACGGATCCCCGCTGTCACTCCTCAGTGTGGACCAATAGTGGAGCGGAACGCGGCAGGCTCGCCCCCCCATCCCTTCTTGTCAGCACCGCCCCCCTCCTTGAGCTGTCCTCTCTATGCACGCGCGTGGTCCCCCCCCCCCATCACCACCACCTCCACCACCACCACTAGGTCGAGTCGAGGAGGAGGAGGAGGAGGAAGAGGAGGAGGAGGAGGGATGAGGCGCGCGGCGGAGGGGAAATGGCTGCCGAAAACAAGCCGGAAGGTAAGAGAGAAATAACCGTATTTATTTGAAGAGGCAGAGTCCTGGTATTGTGGTTCAGACGAGGCGATGAAGGGATGGAGGCTTAGGAGAGGAGGGAGATAACGACAGGGCTTTTCCTTTCTTCTACCCCGTCCCGAAAACACGGTGGCTGGTGCTGAACCAGCGACTGTGTGGAGCTCGGTTAATCGACAGCAAATACATAACGAAAGGAGAGTTGTCCTGTCGGTAGGCTCCAAAGCGTGCCAGGAATTCATCACAGCAGAAGATTTAGGAGTGCTTTTAAGCGCTTAACATACATGAGAAGGTTGAGGATGAGAGAGGTTCACGCTGAAGGAATTTAGACGCTTTCTACGTGCGTGCGTGAGAGCGTGTGTGTGTGTGTTTATCTATCTGTATCTGTCTTTAAGCCAAATAGTGCACTGAAATGTATACCCACTGTCCGGAGAGGCGTTCAGCCTCAGAGCTGCTGTGTATTGTCACAAATTCTGGGGTATGTGTTTATGTTTGTGTTCATGTGGTGTTAATCTGTGATTATCGTTGCTAAGGCAGTGAAGGTGAGAATCTGACTGCATCTACGTTGAGGAGTGTTAACATCATATCATCTGTTAATTAGTTTAAATTTGAACTCCCTCAGCATAAAAGCTATTGAGGTCATTATTCTCAAAAACAAACCACATTTCATTCAGATAGTTATTCATCCATTCATGAATTATTTAAGGGATGACCAACATCACCATAGCAATATTACCTCTGTCTCAACTCATGGGTTAATGAAATCTGATTTTCTTCCTTAGTGTGTTTAACATTTGTCTTTAAAAGACCCCTGGGTGCAAATGTTCAACCAGTATTGCTTCCCTTTTCTTGCATTTTACTGGTTGGGAAGTCAATAAACTTAATTGATGAATGTGTTGTTTTGGATCACACTCAGAAACAACTTTCACTAAAATGACGTCACTGAAATTTTGCTGTAGACACCAATTGTATTGTTAGACAGTTGATTTTTTTGTACTAAAGATTAAGGGATTTGGGGGGGGGCTAAAAATGATACTGAGAACTGTTATCTGTTTCCACTCAGGTCACACTGAGGAGGATTTCAGTAAGATTTCAACAAACTTGAACCACTCAAGCCACATCATACATTTGTGAAATTCCCTTTTTTCCCTTTTCCCTTTTTAAAAAAAATCAGACACACATGCATACACAAGTGCAGGCAAGCATGCAGTTTGTAGCCAGAGGCACAGGGAAGTCCACGGGTTGAGAGTCCCGTTGCGTGAAAAGACTAGAACTGTAGATGAGACAGAAGGCCCATGGGCAGATCAGCAGGCGCTGTACCACATAAATATAAAACCATCCCCCTGCCCTTACTGTATATACACACGCAAAAAGACATACATCCACAGTGTGAGGGACTTTTGTCAATTGCACCTTAGTGTGTAGAGAGGATGCAATCATTTACCATCTTCAGACAAGCTGAATGAAAGCCAAATGAATCGCTGCAACTGAGGCAGGAGACAACTATGCACTTTCCATCCACTGGCAGATGTGTGTGGCGCCAATCAGCAGAGTACACCAGTGGGCATGAGAACAACATCCACCATATAGCCTGGAAGACCATCTCCCTCTGTGCTGGTTGGTCTACTTTGTATCATAGCAACAGTGGTCAGGGAAACAGAAAAATGATGAGAGAGAAGAGAAACTAAAGCTGGGTACAAGTTAGTCACACACACGCAGGCAGTGTATCTACTGTGGCCAATCGATCAAGGGACACAATGGATGCAAGTTAGCGGATCAGAAAATGGATCAGCCCACATGCATATCACTTGGAGTTCAGTTTTTGGGCTTTGCAAGGAAGAACAAGGTGAAATGGATGAAAACATAGGAAATCAGAGTCACGAGTGTTTCCTAAATATGTCTTCTGCTTTCCCCTCTGTTTCTGTTTTCCGCTCTTTCTCTCTATCGCAGGACTGAAGAAGATAAGAAATCCAGAGCGAATGGTCAGGATTGCTGTTGGTTACACAGGACACACCCCTCCCAAGAGTGACGAAACTGACGCCAACAGTAAGAGACTCACAAACACTCCTCACCCCTTTTTTGTGCACGGTCTGTGCGTCAGGGTGTTTAGGTGCAGTGTGAACATTTGTCTATAGCACAGGGTGACTCTGGGAGCAAGTATAAAAGCCTTCTGGCAGAATGATGTGATGCAGGAGCTGAGGTCTTCTTCTCATCTGCTCTGTAGCAGATCACACTTACACATACAGTACGCACTCACACACACCAGATTACACACAAAACAAACACACACTCTATCTCTGTGTCTCTCTGCTGAGATGTCATTCCAATTCGGCTCCGTTACACATCATGTTTATTCATGCATGCCACTACAGTATTAGCGGGCACACACACACACACATGCAGGCATGCAAACTAATGCACATAGCCACAGAGAGTCACAGAGAAGGCAGGGTTTATTTTGGCTATCAGTAGTTTATTGTCATACCTAATCTGTACACATGGAATTATGTGTCTATAATCCTCAATGGGCCTGTTTAAACTAGAAGTGAGATGGAGTGTGTAATCTGGGGCTGCCACATGGTCTTGTATGCCTGTAAGTGAGCACTACCCGGCATGTGTGTGATTGCTATGGTGTATTAAGGGGACTATCAAGGCAATGATTGTTTTGATTGGTTATTGATTTCACTGCACATGACGCCAATGGATGTCTGCGCCTCGGTGTGTGTGGGACAGAGGGGAGGAAAATAAACAGATGTGAGGAGAAGGACAGACGCGGTGCTTAGTGAGGCGGCGATAGTGTATGGGGTATAGAATGAGGGCTGCATTGAAATACCCCTACCCAACCCCCCATTTCTCATTTCAGAAAGAGCAGATGGCCTCATACCTGCATCGGACCCTCTTAATTTGTCAAGAGTGTAAAAAACCAGGGCATAAAAATAATGAATAGAGAAAAAATACATACAATAGAATAGATTAGAACAGAAACTTCTGTTTGGGATGGCTGTTTAATATGAGCTGAGCCTATCCCTGTCTCCTATCTGTTCTCACGTCCCAGCTGGAGGATTACTGGAGGAAAAGTTTATCAGCAGAATGATAAAATTAGCATGCACGCCCATCTCTCGCTCTAGCCCCCCTACCCCTCGCTTTCCCTGTTTCTCTAGTCGCTCCCTCCCTCCTCCTGCACTCTCGCTCATCCCATGCAATGCTCCCCCCTTTCTTCTCCCTGCCCTCGCTCTGCCTCCTGCCCTCCTCCTCCCTCCCTCCCGTCCCTCTATCTAGCTGCTGTGCAATGAGCCTTTCTTTCTGTCACATTAATTTCATCCCGAAAAGGGGGAAAATGTGGAAATTTCCCCTGACGCCTCCTAATATCAGTAGGGGGAGAGTTAAGAGTTGCATTTGGAGCATTTTTCTCTCTCTTTACTGAGGAGAGTTTTATAATTAACTGACAGCCATCTCACAAGGGCATTGGCTTGTTTCTGTGTTAAATATGGAGATGACAGTTTTATGAGGTAAAATATTCATCAGTCGGAGGCCGCTCTTCTGTTTGATTCCAGCCTAAATTATGGCATTTGATAGGCTAGTAAAGCAATGTTTCACTTTGGTTGGACTTTTTCACATTTTAGCACACATACCTCTATGTGACTTAATGAGACATCAGTTTCACATTAGCATTCAGGCTTTGTCACTATTTTGGACTGTTTTTTGCTAAATTAGCAAGTAAGTGAGTGATGAATACATCGCCAAAATTTGTGGCTCACTGTTGATTGCCTCTCAAGTAGCAATGCAGGTACTAGAACTACTTATTTTAGAGTAAAAGATATATATATAAAGCAAATTATATATCAAAATTTTGATATTGAGTGGTTTCACTGTGTTCTAGGATGGTTGATTTTCTTGGGCAGCCAGAAATAAAGTAGAACTTTTTGATCTTTTAACATTTATCTTTCCATTGATTTGTAAGTACAAAGATCAGTGTGAAACAAACTGAATATTGCTATTTAGATGTGGTTTTTCTGTGTTCCAGGATGGTTGATTTTCTTGGGTAGCCAGAAATAAAGTAGAAGTTTTTGCCCCATGTACAGCACCGTTGAGAGTCATTCTGAACAGATGGAAAAGATGATTGCAACGGTACCATGTACCAAGGCTGATTTTTTTTTAAAGCAGGGACACATTTTGTGGTTCAGGGTTGTTAGAAATACAAGATATAACTCTCTGGAGTGTTAAAGCTCATCAACATTCAGCAAAACTGCATGTTAGTCTTCCATTCCTGGTCAGAGGGGAGAGTAAATGTGAGCATGGGTGAAGATGACAGTCATGTCCATGAAGGTGTTGGATTTCGGTACCAAGGTCACAGGGAAAAAAAACCCACTCTGGGGCAAATAATGCAATGTGAGTTCTTTGATCACCAGGAAGTCTGTGTATGTGTGTTTGCATGATGGAGCATGCATGTGTGTGTGACTGTTTGCTTATGTGCCTACGCATGTGCAATGGGCTTGTTTGATGTGGTGGATCTGGTACATTTCAAAGGCGAGGCTCTGATGAGGATTCTTCAGAACAGTGGGGGGAGGGAGAGGGGGAATAGCCAGGAGGTGGGGTTTAAGCGCTGATTGGCATTCATAGCAGAGAGGCTGGAGTGCTACTAAAAAAGAAATTAGGCTTTAACTAAGCTGCACCATTCAGCTGTTTAACTAAGCTGCTGCACCGTTCAGCTGTTTGAAATTCTGTCTTCTCAGGCCTTCTATTAATAAATGCATAATTGATTAGGGGGAGCATGCGTGCCTGAACACTATTCATACTGACACTAAACACACATGCTCAGACACCTACATAATCATATACATAGTCCCTGTCCTGCTACAGCACCCCTCTCTGTCTTTGTTACCTTGTTTCATCTCCTGTCCTTGCAAATACTTTCTTCTTAATCTTTTCTTTGACTTCAAGTGTGTTTTCTTTATCACTTGTCCCTCATAGACTCTTTGCCTTTCTCTGTCTTCCACTGTGACCCTCCCATCCTACTGTTCCCTCTTTTTCTCTCTCATTCTGTCATTTGCCCTCAGGTAGAGTGTAATTCCTATCTTCCCAGGGGAGTCATGAATGGACGCCCTCTACTCAAATGCTTATCAATAACCTTTGAGTGCTTGCTCTCTTTGACTTCTGAGCAGCACACCCGTTGGGCATGCACTCACAAACAGGCATACACACAGTCTCATACACACATTAGGGGCTCTATCTTTGTATGGACTCTTCTTTGCACTGTTGAAGTGGTATTTTCCTGAGGCCCAGTGGGATTTTTTCCTCACCTGTGCATATTTGGTGATTCTTCACATGCTGCAGCAGGAGAACAGGCACAGTAGAACAAATGCAACCAGTAGTCCAGTACCCCTGTCAAAACTGACCACACTTTTAGTCTTTTACATCTCTGTAAAACTTAACAAATCATTTTTATTTTTCCTTTTTTTTATATATATATATTTGGTGTTATTTCACTAGAGGCAAATTTACAGATTTTTTCCTGTCAGTGATGAAAAGTCTAAAACCAACTTAATACCTTTTGACTTCACTGCCTTTTCTTTGCCTCTTAGCCTTAAGCCATACAGGGAATACAGTGGGGACAATAAGTATTGGGAAATGTAAAAATGTGCAAGTTCACCCATTTAAAAAGATAAGAGAGGT
>JAQQAE010004298.1:0-18975 GCA_029823295.1 Pseudamia nigra | reverse complement strand
TGAACAACGTTGAGTTATTGTTATATTGTTATTGCTTTGCACTATTTCGAGCGTTATTATATTGTGCTTGCACTAACGTTTGATTTACCGTCACGGTATCAGACTATTTCTTTTACGTGTTTACCATCTAGTGGATGCATAACGCAACTCCAGCCACTACTGTAGCTTCTGTTGTAGCGCAGCGCCATCTAGTGGATGCATAATGCAACCGCAGCCACTACTGTCGCTTCTGTTGTAGCGCAGCTCCATCTAGTGGATGCATAACGCAATCGCAGCCACGACGGTGCGCCTTATAATCCGGTGCGCCTTATGTATGGAAAAAAAAACAAAAATGTATCACTTTTTGAGGGTGCGCCTTATAATCCGGAGCGCCTTATAGTGCTCAAGGTATTCTAGAGAGAAATGTGCTGCCCAGTGTCAGAAAGCTTGGTCTCAGTGGCAGGTCATGGGTCTTGCATCAGGATAATGACCTGAAACACAGCTAAAAACATCCAAGAATGGCTAAAAGCAAAACATTGGACTGTTCTGAAGTGGCCTTCTATGAGCCCTGATCTAAATCCTATTGGACATCTGTGGAAGGAGCTGAAACATGCCGTCTGGAGAAGGCACCCTTCAAACCGGAAACAGCTGGAGCAGTTTGCTCATGAGGAGTGGGCCAAAATATCCCGAGAGGTGCTGAAGTCTCATTGAAAGTTACAGAAATCAATTGACTGCAGTGATTGCCTCAAAAGGTTGCGCAACAAAATATTAAATTAATGGTACCATCATTTTTGTCCACGCCTGTTTCTGCTGAACTACAATTCAAAAACAATGTCTGATTTTCATTGATGGATTTTCATACAATTCTTACTTATTATTACTTTTGTCAGATTCAAGTTATTTCTGTGACCATTGTGGGTTTTTCTGTCATTTACAGAAGGGTACCAACAATTTTATCCACATCTGTAATTTTAGTCAAGTGGCTATATAACCTGAGTGGTGTTGCTCCCAAAAAATGAAATCAACGAATGGGTATTCACTGTGATTAATCAGATTAAAAATTTTAATCGTTTGACAGCCATAATAAAAATTATTTTCTATTAGATTTGTTCAAATAAAAGTCTGACTCCGAGTAAATAATATATGATTACTTGTGAACAGCAATAATATAGCATTAAATTTATACAGTGGTACCCCGGATAACGAACGCTTCTGACAATGAAAAATTCGGATACCGAAGGAAAAACAAAATCGGCGAAGAACTTGAACCGCATGACAAAAAAAAAAAAAAAAAAAAACATCTTCGAGCGAAAGAAGACGTGTCCACGCCCGGGTCACGTATGCATCACTTTCGGGTCTCGTCAAGAATGACCCGGAAGTCAGAGTGCTAGCCGCTGGTGCAGACGGCTGTGAAACAAGACTGCTTCACCATCGGCATCTATGAATCAGCTCAACTCCTCAATGCAGAACCCGATAGCATGGTCCCGTGTGTCCTAGGCTCTGCCATTGTAAGGTAACTCTACTGCGGAACTGGCTATGTTGTTAGCCGTAGCCCGGGCAGCGCCCTGTCGGCATGGCCCGGACATAGCGCTGCCCGGGCCATGTCGACACAACTAACAGCCATTAGCCGCCTGTGTTAGCAGCCTGGACCGTGTCGACACGGCTAACAGCAGTTAGCCGCCTGTGTTAGCAGCCTCTGCCTGTAGCTCCGGTGTCTGAAGTTGTTTACAGTTATGGACGTGTGCAGTGGCCACAGACACACTACGAAGTCATAAGCCAAGGTTAGAATACATTCTAAATCATTTTTAGAACTAACTTCATGCATTCCGTTTCAGATAATTAACATAAGTTCCTTTTCAAATAATAATAATAATAATAATGATGAATAAATGTGCAGGTAGGGGTGTGTAATACATACTTTATATGGGAGTTTGTTGTGGGTCAAGGACGGATTAATTGGTTTTACATGTATTCCTATGGAAAAAGTCGATTTGGATAAAGAATGATTCGGACACAGAGCGTGACGCTGGAACAGATTAAATTTGTTATCCGGGATGCCACTGTATAGCACTTCTCAAGACACCCCAGGTGCCTCACACTGAATCCATTATTCATTCACTCCACAGACTGACAGAAATGTGCTGCCAATCAGCACCAACGACCTCTCAGACTATCAAACACATTTATATTCATACAAGACAAGGCGGGTAAAGGGTCTTGCCTAAGAACACAACAACAATGACGGGGATGGAGCAAATCTCCAACCCTCTAGTTATTGGATAACCCGCTAACTGTGTTTGATACAAGACTGCTGTCAAGTGGCTAGATTAGTAATCGAAACAGGTTTTATGCACATGTACCTGTGGATAAGGAGGTGGTGCTCTGTTGGCTTTATCTTGTGGAAAGGTTCCCATCTCTCCACCAGACCAACCAGGAGATGCACTGCCAGAAGCAGCAGCTGCAGCCTCTTTCTCTTGTCTAATGGAGTTTTTCTGCATTTGTTGCCTGATCACAAATTCCCTCAATCTCTGGCGCTAAAAAAATAAGCAATTATTAGTTTCACATCATAATTATGCGCATCTACAATTATACTGCATAGATATTCACTCCCAATACCTGTCTGTGCCTCTCCAGTTCCGAAGGGCTTAGGCCTACAAGTGCTGCTTCCTGCACTGGTGAAACATCTGGCATTTCCTGGGTGCCTGGCAAAGTTGGTTGGTGAGCTGTATCTTGAGGGCAGATAGCTGGTGTGTCTTGAGATCCAGAAGCCGGGGGCACCCTGTCTTGTCCAATATTCTGCTGAGTCTGTGGTTGTGATTGCTGTAGCTGACCCTGGGCCATCTGAGTCTGCTGTTGAGCCATTTGATATCCTCCAGAACTGGGGCTGCGGCCAAAAGGAGGAGGTGCTGACGGTTTACCAGAAAGAGTGTCCCCTAAACTATTATTGGTAGGATGGGGTTGAGGTGGCTGGTGAGGATGAGGTGAGCCTTTGTAGCCTGATGTTCCCTCTGATGAAACAGAACTAGGACGAGGAGGTTTGTGAACGTTAGTATAAGGATCTCTAGATTGCGGCCTTGAAGGTGGCTGAGAGCAGAGGTCTGGGGATTGGAACCGAGGGGTAGCTGGAGAGTGGGCAGAGAAAGCATCATTTGAGAGGCCTCCAGGTGTATGTGGGGACTGAGAGCTGCCCTGGGATTGTGGGCTGGAGGGCACTCTTGAGCATAGGTCTTGTTGAGTTGCTGAAGTTCTCTGGTTCACAATAGAGCAGCTGTCTCCTGACTGCGGTCTAGGAGTAAGTGGTGGCTGACTGTGGCTGTCAGAGAAAGGATGGGAAGGAGACTGCCTGTATGCTTCAGAGGGGTGGCTTGGGGAAGCTCCAGGATGAAGTGACCC
Organism: Pseudamia nigra; assembly: GCA_029823295.1. Taxonomy (NCBI): domain Eukaryota; kingdom Metazoa; phylum Chordata; class Actinopteri; order Kurtiformes; family Apogonidae; genus Pseudamia; species Pseudamia nigra. Next base: position 15,603 of record JAQQAE010004298.1, on the reverse strand, counting down.
ACCCTCTCCTTGGTGCATTCGTGGTGTCATTGGTGCCTTGAATAAACCATCCCCAGATTCAAGCATACCAGCTGGAGAGCTAGCAGCTGGGTCAGGTCTTACAGCTGTAGAGGAGCGAGAAGAAGGTACACTCATATCAGCCCTGTACTGCCCTGTGCTTGAAGGTGAAGAAGTCACTGCAGAGGGTGATGGAGATGAGCCATATTCTGGTCGGCCCATTCCTTGCTGGCACCCATAGTGGGTGCTGTGGGGTGGTGGAAAGATGGGCGACTCCACAAGTCCAGCACCTCTTGAATGAGGACTTTCTGGAGGTCCAAGAGACTCCTGAGAACCTTGCTGAGGTTGTGGTAAGTGACCCTGTTGCTGCTGGAGCTGGGATCTGAAGTAGGGGTCAACCTGTTGAGCCCGTCTTGGGGTTCCAGGTGTTCCTGGTTGCATGTCAAAGGGGCCAAGACTGGCTGGCCGTCCCTGAGCAGGACCCAGTGGGCCGGAAGTGGAATAACCTGAGGAAGGGGCCTGTAAAGGACTGGCCCCTGCATGAGAAAAGGGTGTGGTTGGATGAGAGTGAGAATGTGGTGACTGAGGTGGAAGCTTGGCTAAGGGATCTGTCCGGATTTCTGCAGACCCTGGGGTTTTTACAGGTCCATCTGAGAAAAAGACAGAGGATGATCCTGAATCGGGAGGAAAGGGAAATGGGCTTTCAGCTGAGCTAGGCTGGGAAGAGATGGATGCAGATCCTGAAGGTGGAGGGATTTGGAGATGTAAACTAGGCCGCTCTCCCTTTGTGCGCACTGGTTCTGCCTTGACTGGCCTGCACACCTGACTCTCTGCCTGCTGTGTGAAAACAAAGTACACAGGACACATGAAAATCTGTCCAAGGACACTAATTTCTTAATTTCTAAGTTTTTTTTTTTTAATTGACTGCAACCATACAAAATCATGCAGATGCTTGAACTCACCTTTTGTGCCTTATTGATCCTCTGAGCTGCTCGGTTATCTTTGGCCTTTTGCTACAGAAGGAAAAAAAAATTTGAATAAAAATTCTGAACACTTAAAATTTACATTTTATTGACTGAACCTTGCTAACAATTATTCACAATTCAAATAAAATCACTGCCCAAAATGAAAGTTAACAACAATGGCATTTGATCATTTATATACTGAGGCTTTCTAAACAGAATTGATGATAAAAAGAAACCTGGGGCCAGTAGTACAATGTAATAAATAACCATATGTCTCACTGAGTAAAATGAATGTATTACAGCAGAATAATTGCAGGAAACACTTGTTGGATTAATACACTGTCCATTCCTAATCTCTACAAACAGTAGTAATCAAAATAAACAACATACCAGATAAGGAACCTTGTCAGCAGCTGACACCTTCCTCCAAATCTTCATAATTTGCTTACAGCGACTAGCCCAGTCTGTGAGACACAAAAGGTATAAATAAAATATTAAAGCTAAATAAATGAAAGCTGCACTTTAACTGTAATAATACTTGCATAAACTGTACATTATTCTGTGCTCACCAGGGTAGTCTTGTTTAAGAGAGGGAAAGTTGGTGTTGGCATAGAGCACAGGGGAAATGGTTGAAAGTTCTCCCAGTTCCTCATCTTTCTCCCAGCGCTGGAGACTACGCTGGTTGTAGGACAGCCCGTCACCCTCTGCCTCAGTGGGGGTTGGTGGGGATGAAGGGGTTGCTGGAGTAGAGGGGGTGGCCCATGGGCTGCTGTCATCTCCCCCATCGGGACTGAACAGTCCTCCCCGGTCACTGAATGCCATGACAGAGCAGTGTGTTATATAATATAAAGTACTGATATGTATCAGCAACAGGAGGGAGTGGAGACTGCAAACAAACTAGTGATGTAATCAAGTAACAGTGTGCTTTGAGCTAGATGCTGAAGTGATACTTTTCAATGTTAACATGTTTTAACAAAGTTCTACACTGTATAATGGGTGTCCTCACAACCTTTTATTAAAAGCCATCAGCACTTGCTAATATCTCTGTGGATTAAAATGGTAAATGACCAATGGACTGATACTACTGGTCTCAAACTGCTAAATATAAAATGTCTTTTACAGTACAAACTGTAAGCAAACAACAACATTACTATATAATAGACCACTACAATGAAAACAATTTACCGCATGTCAAAGAATGGTGACTGAGAGAGACCAGGAAAGGCATCCATCATTCCAGCTGAGGGCAGAGACCCTGCAAGAGTTTCACAAGAAATCTGTTCAAGCACAAGCCACAAAATACGTATGATTTGACAGGCGAAGATTATCTGATGCAATTCCCATCTACATACCTGAGACGAGAGCTCTTTGTGGCAAAGTGCTACGATTGAGTTCTCCCTTACTGCCCTCCAAAATGGGCTTTATGCCCCCCAAAGAGGAGCCCTCTGACACTCCCAGAACCTTCCTGAAGAACTGCTCAGAATCCTGACTTTCCACTCCTTGAGGAAGACCTGCATATAAATTTAATGTCAATGCCAGATTAAAAAAAACAAAAAAAAAACAAAACAAAACCTTGAACTCTCAATGCCACAATTTCACCAGTTCTTCAGACCTTCACTTTTTTCTGCATCAGAGTCCTGAGGATCAGTTGACATCTGTTCCTTCAGTGATGAGGATGGTGCAGAGACTCCTAAACCAATATTATTTTATTATTTTTTTCTGAAACACTTAACCCACAGTTATCAAATCTCAAAATAGTTAGCTACTCAAATTGATGTCCAGACAGACACTTACCTACACCTTCTCCCTGAGCCTGCGGTGCCTCACCCCTTTCCTGCTTGAGAGGCAAATTATCCTCCACCATGCGATCCTTGGTCTCAGCTAGTGAGAAAAGCACAAAGTTCACGCACTGTACATTGACCTTTTCAATGCCCAGTATTACAAAAAGCACACTATACAATAACTTGCAGACGTTTAATGACACAGGTCAAGTCAGTGTTCTTACTCTCTGGGACAGCAGTTTTAACCCCCAACGTTGGTGGAATTGAAGGTCGGACAAGGCATGTGCTGGGCCTCTGCCCTGGTGACATCATGACAGCTTTTTTACTCAAGTCTATCAGTGTCTTCCCAAAGAACGCCTCCTGGAGTGAATAAAAAATAAAAAAACGTATTCAAATGCCCAAATATTTGATACTGACAAGTTTTAAACCCATTTAAAGCAAAGAAATTACAGACCTGGAGATAAGCTGGAAACATATCCTCCAACTTGCTTTTCTTCCGACCCCGACGTTTCTTGGCCTGTTCCTCACCCTCTGCTGGTTTAGGATCCAATATGTTATCAGTGTCAGGGTGGGGACCTGCGCAAAATTTTATTTCTCATCTCAGAATATGCGTTCCATGTGATGCAAATGATGTCAAACCAACAATATCAACCAAAGATGACAACAAGAAAAAACAGATCAAACTATACAGGTCAGACTATGAATAGATTTACTCAATTGCAAGATGTAAACATTGGGAGAAAATTATATGCAGAGGCCTAGCACTCACCTTCCTCAATGGTCCTCTCTATTGGATGTCCATCTAAAGTAGTCTCTCCAGCCAATTGGGCAAAAAATTCTTTTTTCATCCGTGTGTGGCACTTCCTTTGTCTTACCATGAAACCTCCAATTCCTTGTACATAGAGAGAACAAATATTCAGTAAATGCTCAAAAATGCGTTTCGATGCAGTTACTTATTCTGTGAACTTACCAGGCCTATAGGGTTTCCGCTTTCTCTTTTTGCTGTCCTCTGTTTCTTCTGCACCCCCTTTCAGACCATCACAGTCTGCCATGCCATCAGTTCCTCCCTCTGCACCTCCATCTCTCTCAGGGCTCCCATTGTTCTCCAGCTTAGACTCACATTCCATGGGCTCCCCACAGCCTAAGCATATAACATAATATTGAATACACACAAAACGTGGTTTTAAGAAGCAAATGCATGAAAAACAACTTTAAATATGCTGTTGAAAAGCCCAATGTGTGCTTACCTTTTCCTTCCTCTCCATCTCCTTCAACCTCCTTCAAATCCATTCCATCTGAACCTCCTTCACACAATAAGGTGCCAAGGCGGGAACGCCGCTGTCGTCTCTTATGGAGGGGAGACATGGAGATGCTTCGAAGCAGTGACATACCTGACTCAGTCAGCCACACACCTTCTAACCGGTAGAACTGTGGTTCTGTAAAGAACATTTGCAAATTGTGAATAGCTTTTAATAAAGCAAAATAACACAGCAACGATACTTAATATGCAATGATGAAAACCACAAATAAGAAAAGCTCCACTAACCTGGCTCTTTAATCTTTATTGAAGCCATGATGGCAGACTCTACTACTGTGAACAAGGTGCAGAATGCAACAGAATTAATGAAAAGAAATGTCATTACACATACATTTACACACTTTGTGAAAAAATGAAAGAATATTCATTGACGTATTAAGTTTTCAGTTTTAAAATAGAACTGTTTTTCCAACTTACCCACAGGTTTTGGAACATATGGGGTGCAGGATGTACATGCAAAACCCTCGTCTGAAGCCTGTTCCACCTCATCCTCTGTGTACAGACTCTCACAGACAGCATGCACCCATCTGTGCAGGCACACAAAAATACATTGGTAACTTTCATAACAAATCATACCACAAATCAAAGATGTTATGGAATAATTGATGATTACATTTTTTTTAATTTTTTTTTTTTTAAATCCATTCCCCACTGGTCTTCATTATAATGTGCTCTATTGAATACCTCAGTTCCAAATGAGAAGCACCCACCGTTCGCAGTACTGGCACTGCAGCAGCAGCTCCTCCTCCATGAAGTTCTCTTTGCATACCGGGCAGGTGACGAGGCTGGCACAGGGGCCACAGTGAGTGTAGTTGTTCTGCCACTCACAGTGGAAACCTGGTGTGTTAGAACCACACTGTACACAGCAAACACACCTGCACAAAAGTAGTTAGAAGTTCATGAAACAGTGGCTAGAAATAAGGATTAAAAATTCGTGTGAGATGCATAGATTTTGTTACTGCAAAAAAGTGGGTAGAGGGCTGGTCTTCTGAATTGCAAATGCTGAGCTGATGCATGAGTTTTACATAATATGCAAACGTACATACATGTCCATTTGACCCCATTAAAAGTGACAAGAGTGAACAAAGCATTACAGTTTCTTTTTACCATTTGCACTTCCAACCACCCTTGGGTACCGTATGCAGGGGTGGGTCCAAGCAGTAGGTATGATAGCTGACGTCGCAGTCATCACACAGCAGCAGACGTGAGGGGTCTGAAGCCTTTCCACACACCTCACACACAATACATTCCAAACAACGCCAACCCTTACGGAGCATCGTCTTTGTGATCTATAGAAGACAATTATCTTTTTAATCCATTTGGATTTAAAAAATAATGTGTTTTAAAAAAATGTAATAAAACATTGTACTTACTTTACTGTTCACACAGTATGGATGGTAACACTGGGAACATTGAGCACAAGCCAATAACTGACCCTCAGCACCCTTTCCAAAGCTGCCACATACAACACACATATCCTGTAACGGAGGAAAGAATAAAGACAAAAGGAGTAGTTGTGTTGCACTGAAGACCAATTTTTGTGGCTCTTGACAGGTCAAGTACTTCAGATAATGATGATAATGAAACCCTAAAGCCATACCTGGAGCAGGACAAATTTATCAGTGTTTGAGAAAAGAACCACTGTATTCTGCATGGTGTCATCTTCCTCATCATCTTCCTCTTTACTGAGTCCAGTGTCTGACGTCAGGCTCAGCTACAGAAGTAAAAAGTGAAAAAAATAAATAAAATATTACTACAATAACTCTGACCACATAAATTAATATCAACACAGTAACTATAATATTACAAATAAGAAAAAAAAAAATCTGAGTTTTATGTGAATGTGTAAACACAACTCACCAAAAAGGCATCAATGCATGAGGCCATGGCTTTAAGACGCGACCTCCCACCACGACCCCTTCCTGAACCGCCACCTCGAGGTCGACGCTTCCCAGGAAAACTATTGCTTCGCCCCTGAAAACGACAACAAAAAACATTAATATGAAATTGAGTGTCATGCTCTAATGTGAATTAGGAATGCACTTTCAAATGAATCTCTTGCCTGTTTGACTCGTGAGCGGCCTGGGGATCCTCTACGTTTTGCTTTCTCTCTATCACTTTTTAGAGGCTCAAAGGGAAGCGAGTCATCAGTCTCAGTCAGAAGGTTATCTGTGTGTGAACGGCCAGAAGGTACAAAGCCAAGTTCCATGGAGAGTTGAGGGTCTGGTTCTCCTGGAGAGCCAAGAAAACCACTGCTGCTCTCATCACCATGGCTCAAGTTGGACATCTCATCAAAGAGAAGTTCTGGTTTGACCTCTTGCTCCCGCAACTCCTGCTTCATGTCCTCATTCTGTCCATCTCCTTTCAACTGTTCATCATCCTCTTCTTCCTCCTCCTCCTCAGAGTGAGGTAGTAGCCTTGCCTCTGCATCCCCAGCAGAGACAGCCTCTTCTGTGTCGTGTGATAAAGGAATCCCAGAAAGAGGACAAGATAGAGAATCCTGGTGTAGAGTTCTCTCCAGCTGAGTGCCCATAGGAATAGGCTCTGTTTTCTCTACAGAGGCAGGGGAAGCAGGTAACTTTGGTTCTGACACAGGTATACTGCCATGCTTTAAAAATTCAGGGTTTTTCTGTTCCACTGAGAAAATACCCCCCTGATTCTCCACCTCCATTTCAGGATTTTGCTGTGACGCCATTGTCGCTTCTTTCTTAGACTTTGTCTCTGCAGCAGGTTCCTGGGAAGGGGAGGCTTGTGTCACCTGGCCAATTGCCTCATCTGGTTTCTTTTCATCAGCACCTGGACAAGAACTCCCCTGTTCTGTTGCTGCACAGTCCACATTCAGGGAAAGGTCAAGGAATACATGGTCATTAGTGCTTTCATTCATAAATGTATCATTAGATACAGCATATCATCATAAAAAAATGAAGTACTGCTTTGTTTTCATTTTTAAAATCTGTGTTTGAGTGTACCTGCAGGCTCCTCTGAAGTTAATTCTTCAGTTATGACCTTGGACTCCTCTTCCACCCATCTGTCCCCAATATCTGTTGTCTCAACAAGCCCTAAATGCAAACACAGTCATTTTATAAGAACCCACAGAGCATGTAAACAAAATATAATTTTCCACGACAACCAATAAAAAAAGTCATCTTGAAAGCTGCGGTTCATGTTCTCTTCCAACTTACCCAACTCCATTGGCATTTCTTTGTCCTCTGAAGTCTTAGCTTGTCCGATCTCTGATGTGCATCTATGGAGTGGTTTCACATCTGGCAAGTCTGTCTGCTCTTCAGTCCCCACGTCAGAGTCTGTCTGGATAGTCGACTCCACCAAATCTACACATCCTCCAGTCTCCTCACATACCTCCCTGGTTTGTATCTCTGATGTGTATGTTTGAGTGACAGGGTGTTGCTGATCTTCCTTGCAAAGCAGGCAAATGCACTTCACTTCTGGAAGATCTTGATGTAAAGCACACTCACTGTGCACCCATCTAAGAAAATGCAGAAGTTATCACAATGCAATCTGTTAACAAAAATATGCACCAATTTCATACATACCAAGTAGCTCTCCTGAATGCATGTTTACTGAACTAACCTGTGGCACATACTGCAGTACTGCAAACTGACAGATGGGTTGGCAGCTTTGCTGCAAACACTACATATAGAGCTGCGGTCACGCTGGCAGCTCTCACACACGCTGTAGTTGTCAAACCACTGAGCTGATCCTGGCAACACCAGTCCACGGACCCCACACTCAGTACAAACACGACACCTCTGTAAAACATACACATGATTTGAGGAGTACGTAGTTAAATTAGTTTGTATCAAAATATACATGAAACTCAGTGTATTTCACATAATGAATACAATTATGTTTAACTGAAGAACAAGCCTTTAAATGAGTAAACCTACTTCCACAGTATGTAATTAACACTGGTTTGTATTGACACAAATAAACATGTCATACTCTGCATTTCCATGGGTCAGAGGGAAGGGAATCCATGGCTGGTTGAAGACAAAAGGTGTGGTAACCCTTATCACAAGCATCACATACCAACATCTTGGAGTCTTCTCCGGGTTGCCTGAAGAAAATGATAAACCAAGACATTTTTCTTGAAAAGAAAAAAACAAGCAAAATATTTCTCTCACAAAGGGGAGGTGAGTCAGTAGATTAGGTCAAAGCATTAAGCACATCTAAAAAAAATAGACAGTATGTCTACACTGTCAGTCACAGGGAAAACACACCTGCAAGTCTGGCACACTTTACACTCAGGACATTGCCATCCTGCACGCTGGATAGGCGTGGCACCAATTTCCAGACAGGCAGCATGATAATGTAGACCACAACCCGTACAGAACAGCAAGTCTGTAAGCTCCCCTGCAGAGTCACACACTGCACACCAAGACTCTTCACCTGCTGTAAAACAATGACACTACTTTAACAAATATAGGTCTTTAGATTTCTGGTTTGAAGTCAACATGAGTAGGAACTACCCATGGGGGACTAGGCAAAGTATTTTCTGATGACAATGTTTATTTTAGAATTTATGTCATGTCATACTAGCTGACATCTGGAGTAATCAAAACAAAACAAATATGAGGCCTCAAATAAATACACCTACAACCAGAGAGACATTTTCAATATATAGCATGATAGTTTTCTTAAGTGGAACAAATGAGAACTTGACAACTTTCCATATTCTGTTTTTGTTTATCATATATTAATGTGCACAAGCCTACTGTGAGAACACATTACTGCAACAATGTTTTTAGAGGATGTGTGGAATTCTTACCCAAATCTTCAGCCTTGTCTATGTGCTCTGGGCAGAGAAGGGCCAACTGCTTCATGGACTGGAAGGATCCACTTGCTGCAGAGCAGGGGAAGTGGTAGAACCGTGAGCAGCCCTCAGCATGGCAACGAATGGTTGCACCGAGCCTTTTGCAGTATTCGCAAAGCTGAAACAAACCAAAATTCACAAGTCAGATTTGTAAAAGAAGTCTTAGTCTTCAGATTCTCACATTATGACATTTAAGTCACACCAAGGATGGTACACTTACCCGCTGTGTCCCTGAGATAACGGCCTTATCCACGTTCTCCAGCTCTTCATTCTCCATCTGCTTCACTCCCTCCGACCACACCGCACACCAATGATGAACCCAGCAACCACCTGCACATTACAAAGCCCAACATTAACCCAGTAACAAATTAGAATAATTAATTGTATGCTCTGTTCCCAACAACTGGAACCCATGATATTTGTGCATTATTTGTACGCTAATAAAACTATATATCTTGAGGTCTACCTGAATCATCAAAGAGTGCTGCAAGACAGGAGGACTCAGAAAATCCAATGGAAGACAGGTCATCATTCCCGGGCTGTGGCAGTGGGGAAGCTGATGGCTTGAGAGTTGGCCAATCGGATGATGGCCCAAAGTGTCTCAGTTCCCGCTGTCCGTGCAGGCTGCGCTCCACACAGTTACAGAGAGCACAGGCTCGAACACTCTCACTGTAAAATCATACAAGAACTGACTCAGGTCACAGCTTACAGGGAGAAAAATAAAACACCTTTATGATAAGAATGAAGCTACTTACAAAGATGTGCTGCTAGAGGCTGCACTAGCACCAGACACATCCTCAGCAGCAGGAAGCGCTTTGGACTCCTCCTCAAAGGAGACAAGCTGCTTTACAGGGGCATTGTCATCAGCTAAGAATGAAAAAGGTAAATTCAATACAAAAAACAAAGACCTATTTTTAAGGAAACCTATTTGTGTAGAAATAAATGATACTCAGTGACAGTGAATGAGGTTTAAAATGCATAAATCTGCCAATTTGTCCCTTGTTGTGAGGGTTGTGTCAGGAAGGGCATCCGACATAAAAAACCTATGCCAGATCAAACATGCGAATCATTGGTATTTCGCTGTGGCGACCCCTGAGGGGAGCAGCCAAAAGGAGAAAAAGAAGAAGATTTGTGTAGAAATAAAACACTTATTCTCATTTTATCTAGTGCAGTATTTTCCCATCAAATAATTGTAATGCTACTGCAACAATAATTTTTGTCAAATATCTAGTGTGCGTTTCACTTCAATTTCAGAGAGAATTATGATTTTAAAAATCTGTCATGTGTTCATCTTTGTACAAAAACACAATTACATTCAATGATGAACATGGCGCCTGGAGAAATTTAAAACAAGAACAGATTACCCGTTGGTTCAGAGTCATTCTCGTCGCAGGTTGATTTCTGCTCGTCCATCCCCTGCACTGATTTTGACCTCCTTGACAGAGATCTGCAATTTAAAAACATAAGTAAAATCAATGTTGAGCATGTTAGTAGGAAAAGTAACAGTATTAAAAGCACATGGGAACACATTCTGAAGATTTTACATTCATGTCATATTGGTGACATTATTTAAGAGGTGAAAATATACCTGATGATAAATACAAAAAAATACTACAATGCTCACTGTCATGCAGACTCCTACTTACATTGCTCTTTAGCTGCATATGTTTATCAGCATAATAAAGAAAACGTCAAAATAGCTCTCTTCGCAAAGCACATAAAACACAGCCCTTCCCATCAGTCCAAAAGCCCGTTTCAAACTGTGGATTTACTGTTTACCACGCATGCAGCTACAAACGACTGACTCGTACTCGCTTTGGATCATTTTCTAATATTAAGATGAGCAACGTTTGCAGTCCCTCAACCGAGCTTTCTCGCAAACTCATGAAAATAGCGAGACAGGAATCAATCAGACGCGTCTCAAAGCGATGCAAACATTTATTTACTCGGCAATGCATAATCCAAATTGCTATGAATGCTGCGTGAAAAAAACCTAAATGTGAAAAGTAAAACGGGATTTTGTAAATTTAAAACAACCATAAAACGGAATACACAAAGAAAATAGAACTTCCGTATGCTGAACTTCCTGTTGCAGCGGTGCTTCTTTCGTGCAGAACCTTTGTCATCACATCATAGTTCCGCTGCGAGAACCACGCCATGACCAAAATACTGTATTACAAACAAGGCGAGATTGCACGGGTCCACCATTTTTCATCCAAAAATATAATAATGGGAAGTCATTTCATGTGGCGTTGCGTATAAAGGCCAGACGACGCATTTAACAGGGCTCCATCGGCTACAAACAGTTAGCCTATACTTTGCCTGTCGTACATGAATGTATTTTGTTTGTTGACGTGATCGACTTTGTACACACCGTAAAACATAGAAAACGAAAGAATAACCATTCACACGATATGATAATGTTTGTCCAGCTCTCATGCGGATGCTGTGAGAAAATAATGTGCATGACACTGCCGTTAGGATCGTTAAAGTATTTTCTGGTGTTTTACTAAATGCAAAACAAAAATGCTGCCCTTATATTTTGAAAAGCACTGTGTAAGGAAAGGTTACCAAACACTGAGAACACATTTGGTAATATTTCCTTTCCATTCTGTCGGATACACTTTAAAGCGGATCTTCAGCTGAAGGCGGCAGCGCAGCCCTTTTCCAGATTAACATACAGGACACAAAATTGCAAAACAACAGTATGCATGACAATTCATGAGCTCTCATATATTATTTGATAAACAATGCTTTGTTCGTCCGTCCAAAACTTCTAAATAATAAGCCATGGCATAGTCCTGACACACAAAGCTTAACGTTAGCGGTAAGTATAACGAAGCCTGACAGCGGCATAAACAGCCGGATGAAAATGACTATAACCTAACTAATGCACCGAATTAATTCCTCCATGTAACGTTGTATCTTCGTAATTAAAGCAAACGGCGGCAACATAACAGGACGCGCTGAGTATTTTCGCCAAATAACTATAAAACCCACAACTACAAAGCCCAATTGATCAAATCCCACTTTTACATTGCTGGGCGGCTTTGTATCTAAAATGTAACTGGTTGGCAATGCCCTGAGTGAAAGTGATGCCATGATGGCTAAGTTAATGTCTTTAATATCCAAGCTGAGTGAACGTTTAACGTGTTGCCATTACAAATTAAGTTTGAAGTAAACGTGTGTTCGTGATGTATAACATGGATCAGCAATTTGTTGCAATGTCAACGCAAAAACTCTCAAGATGTTACACTACATTAACTGCAAACCTAAGCATTATTTCTCAATGTAAACATCGACTTCAAAGGGTTGGTTCTCCTCCTGGAAATAGTCCTAGCCATATCACTGGCTACAAGCTGCTACGGAAAAGCCAGCCACCATCAATGGTGACGTAGATTCAAAGTGAACTAAACCAACACAGCAGCGAAAATATATCTAATCTCATGCACTACCACATACCCTCCTAAAGATGACAACTCGCTAATGTATAAAACCTTACTTAAACGAAGCTAATGTAGAACGTACACAACCTGATGTTAGCACCCAGGTACTGTTGCTGGAGCTCCAGCAAGTAGACCTCTCCATCTGACATAAGCTAATGGCTAAACGTTCCCGATAGCCAAGCTAACGTTACCCGGTCTAAGGTCAGGGTTGGTGTGTCTCCGGGTATGTCTGTTGCTACACGCTAAAAAGTCACAATTGAAGCTACTCACCTCACACAGATAATGTCGTCTCTTCATACATCAGCAAAATCCTAACAGCCACACAGCTTCCCAAAAAGCTGATGGTCGCTTCATTTTATGTACCGGACTAACGCTGCGGCTAGCCGGCTGGAGGGAGAGTGGGGGAAGTGCACGTCGGCGGAAGGCAGGCTGTGCGGCGCTGCTAGCTAGTTCTTCAACTAGATGGATAAACACTGAGGTTAGCTGGCAAGCCTGATAGTGTTTGCCAGATGGTAGTATGCTATCGGGAACATGTTAAGTACTGAGACAGTCCAGAAAAAGACCCCTAGTTTCATGCAGTCAATCTAAAACCTACATTTCTGACTGGCTCATGACTTGTGGACTTAGATTAAGGCTAACACAAGCTATAGCTTCTGCTCTGTTATGGAATCTCAGTCGTAGGGTCGTTAAAACTGCTGTAAGTTTGCACAAAATAATGCATCCGAGATTTGTAGCCCTGAAGTTTGTTGGCACGCCAGCGCGTGTATTTTTCTTTAGTTTTCAACCAGCTACACACACCCATCCAGATAAATTTGCAGACTAACTTCACATGGGTCACTAGCATCTCTCCACTTGACTGAGCTGCGCTGCGTCCGCTCCAGGCTGTTCCGCCAAGCCGCTAGCCGCTGCTAGCAGCGCTAGCTAAACAACAACTACGTCAAAATAAATCCGTGTAAACCAACGATTTACTGTTTTATTCTTAGGAACAGATATAATCTAATTTATGTCAGTAAGTGCGTCAATGGGGCGCGTTGTGCGACGTGATCACACAGTTCACATCAAAAGATTTGATGAGAAGAGCACAGATCAGTGAAATATGGTGGATACTGTATATGATATTAGGTCATTAGATTTTCGGATCCAGGGAAGCCATTTTTCATTAGATTGTTATGATTGTAAGACTAAAACCACGCTCACATGCCTGCGAATGAATGCGTCCCGTATACTTGCAATGGTGCGATGTTGTGTGATTAAGTTATTTTGGCATAATTACTTTGTAATTAACAAATAACTCAACAATTGAATTTGCCATCACGACTGTTAATTCATTATTCATCCACTGTGCGCATTTGACTGGAATGATGGGGGATGGTGAAGTGCAATCGAAGACTGGGATTCATCATTGGAGAAAATAATAGCACAAAAACAAAAGTATTAAGCATGTTTACTGATAATCACGTTATAAACAACGGAATCTGTTAGTCAGTGTTGGTTTATGTGGAGGTCCAGTGATTCATATTCACAGTGTTTTACCATTTTCTCTATTTCCTAGGCTCTTATATCTGTATGCACAATCACTTGCATCAAGTACCTTTGCAAATTACCTAACTATACAATTATTGTATTAAAACATCTTGCTCATGTCTTCTAGGATATAGTGATTAAATTAAGTGTTTTACTGATGCCTTTCTTTGTTGTTTTAAATTGTAATTTATCCACACACTTTAATACTGTATATTAAATTGATCACAGCGGGTAATTGCTGTCCTGGTTTTGTGGGGGATGGGATTCTTTTTATCAGGTGGATTCCTGGCTTATCACTGTAAGCAAAGCCAGAGCAAGAGTAAGCAAGGAAGGATAGGGTTAAAAAGTTGCTCTGAAGGCTTTAGAGGTGAAGCAGCTCTGGTAACAAGTCTGAAATGTAGTCATGGTCTAAGGCTTATTCCGAATCAAAATAGTCTAATATACTGTGTGTACAAAATCTGTGGATATTGATGGAAAACATTATTTGTTTAGTGGACATTGTCGCTGAGCATTGCAAATATTACATACATAGTGAGTTTATTTGAGCAACATATTAAAAAACAATTTAAATAAACACAAACAATACAAAAAAAAATTTACAACTGATACTCAAAAGGAGTAGGTTGAAGTTCTCAAAAGGAGTAGGTTGAAGTTCAAATATTAAAATAAATTAGGTCACAATAAAACTTTATTTTTTATTAAGATTGTTTAGGTGATGTGTACCTTTTGGAGATCATTTCATCATTTTTTGTGCAGCTGGATCCATATTGAGAACATTTTCCTCATTTTGATTTGATCAGAATGTAAAAAATAAGGACAGTGTTTTACATGTAAAGAGTAAAATACATGAAAACATATTATGAAAACTGCAGATATTATTTTAGTTAATAATGAAAATTTTGCCCCATTTATGATAAATGTGTTGCTTATTTTGGTATTTTTTTGTCTTTTTTTCTTATTTACTATTTTCATTCATTTTTGTTGTTTGTTACTTTAGAAAACATGTAGCATTTGACTTTATAAAAATCCTGCTTTATAAATGTCAGTTTTGTTCATTGTTAGGATGATTATTGTTAATTTCTGGTTAATGTCCTCAATTATTTTGTTCATTTTTTGAGATAATTTGACTCCTTTTGTTTAATTGGGTCCATTTTATTGATCATTGATTTAACTTTGTTCATTTTTGTTTAAAAATGGACAAAAAAGCAACATAATGAATTAAATTAGCTACAAAATGAACAGAAATGAACAAAATAAGCAACAATATAAAGAAAAACAAAGTGAATAAAAAATTACTAAAATAATATTTGCAACTGTTAAAAACCTCTAGTCAACAATCTTGATAAAATGAACAAAATAATGTAAAAGAATAATGTGATGTAAAATGAACAACATTTTCAACTAAATAGTAAAAATTAAGAAAATAAAAACAATGAACAAAAATAAAATGAAAAAATTTAGAAAATAAAACAAGCAATAAAATGAACACAAAAATTCACAAAATGAACAGAAATGAAACAAAATACAAAAATATACGCAAAAGACAATTTACCATAATTTCCGCACTATAAGGCGAACCTAAACGCTGTTAATTTTGTCCAAATATGACAGTGCGCCTTATAATCCGGTGCGCCTTATATATGTACTAATATTAGTCAGGGGGTGTCGCAGAAGTAACAGCGGTAAGAACGATAACGAGTAATTCCAGTCAAGTCCCACACCATTTGTGTGTGTAAAGACC
>JAQQAE010004297.1:0-18978 GCA_029823295.1 Pseudamia nigra | reverse complement strand
ATGAGGTCTCGGCCTCGAATTGTGAAGTGCCTAGAGATAATCGGCGATTATGATTGGCGCTATACAAATAAAGATTGAATTGAAATTGAATTGAATTGAAAAGGAGCAAAATTATTCAACTAATCAAGTAAAACAACAAGAATGAACCACATAATTAACAAAAACTGAACAAAAAACAAAAAGAGACAACAAAATGAACCAGTGAAGCAAGAACATTGGTAATAACGTTCACAAAAACATTGAGGTGGTCAAAAAAAAAGCAACAACAAAACTGAACAAAACTCATCAAACTAAGCAACTAAATGATAAAATGAATCGAGGAATTAAAAAAACTGCCCTCCCAATAAATATTTGCCAGTACTGAGAAATGAAGCAAGAATACAGCACCAAGTTCCCAAATTGTAGAAATACATGAAGACAAATTTTCCAAAGGTTTTATGGACAGGTAAGATGAACCTGACTCTGATGGACCACATGGATGTATCCGTGGATCACGTAAGGACAATTAAATCCAGTGAACATTTATTTGATCTATCCATTAAGTTTGGAATTTTACATGTATATAGGAATAATGATGAAGTCCAAAAACTCTAATAATTGTACAGACAAGGTGGGATATTATAAGTTTCTTCCAATCATGCCTTGCATTGACAGATGTAGTGGTTAACTTGGTGTCTGTCTGTCCAGCTATGGGCCATGAAAGTAAAAGTAAAAAAAAAAAAATTAAAATAAAAGAATGATTTAATATCAACCTTTTCATGTATGGTGTTCACTACACTGGACAGAAACAAGGTGGCATTAAATTCATAGTAATTAAAAAAATCAAGCCAAAACTAAAGAATAACACAAGAAGACAGTGAATATTTTGGCTTAAAATTAACTACATAATCAGGAAAAGGAGCAAAATGTACAAAAGATTAAGGCAAATGAATTAAAGTGAATAAAATTTTGAAGAAAAATGAACCAAACAATCACAAAATGAAGAACATGTGAACATGTGAAAATCAGAAGAAAAACTAACAAAATCAGCAACAAATGAACAGCCCAATCAAGAGAATAAGCCAAATGAGATGCAAAAAAAAGAAAAATGAGGACAAATGAACAAAATAAGAAGAAAAACAAACAAAATGACTAAAACAAGAAGATGCAAAGAATGGAACAAAAATGAAGAAAAATGAACTGAATAATCAAGTAAATGAATTAAATTAGATTCAAAAAAGAAAAATGACTAAAAATAAACCAAACAGTCAAGAAAATGCTTAAAAAAAACTAACAAAAGCATCAAAACCCAAAACTTTTAAGTTGCATGTGTTTTATACAATTTTTAAATAATTTGTGCATGAAAAGGTTAAATAAAAACTGAATAAGCATGATATCAACAAAATAAACAGAAATGAAAAAGTGAACAGACATGAACAAAATAATCAAGAAACTGAGATATCATAACTAAAACAAACACAAAACAACACATAAAAACACATAACACACAAACAACCCAAATAATAACTAAAATGACCAAAAAATAAAAAAAAAGCCCAATGAATTAAATAAACAATAATGAACTAAATAGGGCAACCTGGTGGTGCAGTGGGTAGAAGGTCCTGGATTTGATCCCAACGCTGCCCGGTGGGGCCTTCCTGTGTGGAGTTTGCATGTTCTCCCTGTGTCTGCGTGGGTTCTCTCCGGGTTCTCCGGCTTCCTCCCACAACCAAAAACATGCACTGGGGATTAGGCGAATTGGTGACTCTAAACTGTCCATAGGCATGAATGTGAGTGTGAATGGTTGTCTGTCTCTATGTGTCAGCCCTGCGGTAAACTGGCAACTCATCCAGAGTGTACCCTGCCATTGCCCTAAGTCAGCTGGGATAGGCCCCCACCCCAGACCCTTGCAAGCATTAAGGGGTAGAAAATGGATGGCTGGATGGATGAATGAATGAAAATGGACAAAAAAGACCAAAAAAAGACATGAAACTATGTTTTAAATGACCGAAACAATAAGCAACATAAATAAACCAAATGATAAAATAGCATAATTGGAAAAAAAAACAGTAGAACACTAACAAAATTATCAGCATTACTGGCTGCTCCAATAAAAAATATACTATGGGCAATTATGGGTTTTAACCCTCAGTCTGGGAAAAAGCAGCTCTAAACCTTTTAATATGGGTTTCACATCTGCATTTCTGACTATATTTGCATGTCTTTCACTCTGTGTTGTGTCTTATTTATTGTGTAGACAAACTTCAGGGCTTCTTTTGTAGCTTCTGTTGGCCTGGACACAAGGGTGATTCACATATGAAAAATAAATGAGTAAAGTAGTGAGTAAATGGGAATATTCTGGTTGTTTATGTCATTTTATTTTGGTGTTACAGAGTTAGCATTTAGAATTCTACTACAGGCAGTGGGACAAACAATACCTGTGTGCAGTCAGTGAAACAAACAGAAATGAGGTAAAAGGGCTTCAGTGTTACGAGTCACAACACTGCTTAAAATGTATTTCTGCAAATATATACTTTTACTTACTAATATGTACAGAGCATAAAATAAATAATTATAAAAAACATCCACTTTTAGAAATCCATAAAAACGCAAAAACTAGTTTGTACAAAACTTTGGATTTAAAAACCTTTACAAAGAAACAGGACAAAAAGAAAGAAAAATAATTAGAACATCAGCAAATTGTCCACACAAGCAGTTGATCACAGAACTGGATGAAGTGTTCAGTAAGAAATGCAACATGTCGGAGATGGTTGCTGGGTCATTTATTAAAGGAAAACTGGTTATGGCTCCTTAATATTAATGTTTTCAGTCATTGATGGGAAGTTAGAATGTGAGGACGATACATAGAGCATAAGAAACACTAGACATCACTAGGCGTGGCAGCCATCCTACGACTGTACGAGCATCTCCAAACAGAGGCTCAGTGCAGGCTGGTCACTTCTTTTGTGGTTGTATTCCAGATTCAAAAATTATTTTGTTGCTGGATAAATAAGGATTTTTTAAAAATTTGAAAATGGAGGTATAATATCAGCCTCTTAAGTTGTTTCGAGTGGCGGCTGTATTGAATTGTAAAGTCAGGGTTGGTGGAGTTGCGCCGATTTTACAAGTTGGAATTCAGATATTGAGGGGGCCTTCCAGGTGAAGTTTCTGATTAGGAACTTGGAAATTCTGGAACACACCATAATTCATGCATATATGGTTTTTCCAGTCATAAGATGGCGGGTGCACTTGCCATAGAAGGGGTGGGGCTGTCCACTCTAGTGTTTCTTATAGCTCTACAGAACTATACAGGCCTGAGACATAGCATCACATTGGCTGTAAACAATAATTCATCAGTAACTTTGTCAGTGAAATGACTTTTTTTTCAAACACCACTTTTTCTACTTGTCTCAGCTTTTAGTAGTTTTGCCACTTTCCAAATAAATAAATACCATTGCATTTCAACTCAAATTAGGGAAAGCAATAGAAATCTTTTTTGCCCTGATGTTTAGCATGACTAAAAAAATAACAGCATAAAAAACTGTAGGCAACTAAAATAACATGAAATTCTAATTTGGTCTACTTGGTTAAACTGGAAATTACTGTCTGCAAAAATTAGTTAAAACTTCACATTTTTCAAACTATATATAATAGAGTTCTTTCACAGAAAGAATTAATACATGCGAGAATACACAAATAACACAAATAACACAAATAGACAAAGACGCACTATTCGTAAGAACATTAACACACACACATACTGTACACACACTTATTTCTTTACTTAGCAGCATTCAAAATAAAGGAAGTATTGATAGATTCAGTGATGCTGCTTGCTGTTTAGTTTAGGGAACAAGAAGCCACAGCGGAGAATCATCACAGGTTTTGGTCATTATTTCACTACAAATTGCACTGCATCACAGAGCTTATCTTATAGCACTGCATGCAGTTCATTTGCCATTTGTGTTTAGTTTTTCCCAGGGAGGACAGACATTGATCAAATATCAAAATAAGCCAGAGTGTGATATTTGTGTGAATGAAAGGAAATATAGTGGGAAATATTTAGGCATTTCCCTCACACACAGGCACATACTGCTAATACTGATAAAAAAACAAGGATAACATGCTTCATATTTCTTAACGGTACACAAGTGCTGACCTTTCAGATTCATTTGCAGCTCTCTAACCACTGCAGACTACACGGGGATTTTTCTTGTCTTTGGTCACAACTCTCTGTTATTCAAGGCAATGCTACTACGTACTCTGCGGAAAAAAAAAAAAAATCTTCCAGTGTTTTCAGGTGTTTAATGATAGGCCTGCTTTTCAGGAGAAAATGTGCAGCCTGCGTACGTTCTGTGTATATTCTTGTTTTGTCAACACAGACTTAAACGTGGCTCATGTAAAATAATTAGTCACTTAAAGCAGATGTTAACATGTTAGCTTAAGAATGTGAGAAAACGTAAACACATTACAGAAAAATAACTACATTCACTCAGGTGCAAGTGCATTCTTACCCAAAAAGTCACTGACATATGGAACAAATACTCATTCACACACTGATAAGGTTAGTTTTCTGATATGCACAGACATAATAATGTTAAGGGAGGAGAATGCATGCTGTGTTAGAAATGTTTTTACCTTTAGTGGTGAAAAATGTGATTGAATGTTGAGTAAAAGACTTGACAAAATTGGCAGTGCTGTACTATTTTCAATGTATACTACCAGTCAAAAGTTTGGATATGGTTTATCCTTCAGTGTTTTTTCTTTAGTTTTATTATTTACACCACTGAACGTTATAATTGAAGACACCCAAACAAATGGAATTGTGCAGTAAACAAAACTGTTACACAACTCATTTAGCATTGATGTCAGCTTTCCACACTCATAGTATTCCCTCATCAGATTCATAAGATAGTCACCCAGTAGTCGCCTTGTCAAGAGTTAAATCGTGCAATTTCTTGCCTTTGTAAGGTGCTTTAGACAATCATTATTGGCAAGAATCGTTAAATTGAAGGTGCATCCTAAAGTGTTGGGAAACTAGCTATTCGCCAATTTTTCATGGCCAACGGCTATAAATGATTGGACGGGTGACTTGCCAGTCAACACGGCTTACAACCACCAGTTGTCAAGCTGTGTCAGATGTAGACTGAATCTGAAATAGTCTTTCCTTGGTCATCCTGTGGTTGAACTACTATTGCTAGCTTCCTTGTAGCTACAACTGAGGATATAAGCCTGGCAGGTTGTCTAATCATTTATAGTCATCATACCAGCCTACATACCAGCTAGATTCTACAAATCGTAGCCTTCATCTTTCAGTAAAGAGACATGACTGTCCATCACTACTTTAAGAAATGGTCAGTTAATCCAAGAAATGTCAAGAGGCTTGTAATTCAAATAAACTTTTCTGCAGCAGAAGTAGGTCTTGGACTGCCCTGGACTGCCTGGAATGTTCCTCATTGGAGCCATCATAGCATTTGATGGTTTTGGCGACTGCACTTGGGGACAGATTCAAAATTCTTGAGGATTTTCAGAGTGACTGACTTTAATTTTTTAAGCTAAAGATGGACTGTCATTTCTCTTTACTTAACTGGGTGTTTCATGCCATAATATGGATTTGTACAGTAGTTGTAGTAGCTCTAATAGATCTATTGGCTCTGTACCCATCCTTCCTCTGCACAAGACATCTGACGGTCTAAAACACATTAAGAAGGCAAGAAATCACAAACAAAAATGAGAACTGAAAAGCATTCTGTGCGACTACCTCATGAATCTGATGAGAGAATTCCACGAGAGTGCAAAGCTGTCATCAACGCTACATGTGGCTACTTTGGACAAACTGGGTTGTTTAATGCTTTTTTGTTTACTACATAATTCCATACATGTTCTGTCACAGTTTGGAAGTCTTCAGTAGTAATGTACAGCATAGAAAATAATCAAAATAGCAAGCACTGAAAGAAAAGGTCTGTCCAAACTTCTGACTGTTAGTGTACTTGGAATATAGGGGGAAAAAAAATCACCAATATGGTGTTTGACTATCAACCAGTTCTTCTTTCCTATGTCTTTACACATAAAGTCCATCATCTTTGCTGGGGATATTAACATTATTGTTGTCATCACCATCATTATGTTTCATCTGTACCAGTGAACTTTTCTGGTTAATTAAGGCAGAAACTGGCTCTTTTTAGCATCAAAGCACAACAAAACAAAGTGTCTGCCTCTGGCGGAGTTTGTAGACAGATCAGACAGGTTTACAGTCTCTCATGTCTTGTTTCTCTGCCTGCTGAAGTCTTTACATTTTGGTGAATACAAACATGCGTGCCAGATGTCTCTATTTGCAGGTGTGGACGTCATACACTCTTACACACTCCTGACAGCTGACGTAGCAACACCAGTGGAAAATACAATGACACTTCTCCTTTCTCTTCTCAGTCCGTGTGTTGTGACCTCTGCCACAGCAAAGGAGGTCACACCCATCGATTCCGTGGGACGTCAGGTTGCAAACTCGATCGCGGGTACCAAATGAGCCAGTTTCAGGGTTTGGGTCACAGAAATTGGGTGAGCTCTCGTAGTAAACTAGGTCTCGCTCTGTGGGGGGTTTGAAGTAGTTGTATTTGGGTCTCAGGGTTTCCACCCATCCACGGGACTCCCTGTGTTTCTCCACCACCATCTCTGATGCACTGTCATACTTATCCTTCATGTAGTCACCAATAACCCGAAAGTCAGGCTGAGACCACCAGCATGTCTTGACCTCGCAGCTACCTGATAGGCCATGGCACTTGCACTTCAGGAACATGTTGTCATTGAGAGACTGTGGATAATAAACAGTGTCAATCCAATATCTTAGAGTAACCTGAGTAGTGAATAGTAGAACACTTTTGCAATACTAACCATTCTTCCTGCTTCATTGTTATGGCGGTTCATAGCTGAGCGAGCATCAGGGCGGTTCTCCCTGGCATCTGCAAATTCCCTGGATACCATGCTCCCAAATTCCACATCTTCACTGCAGCCTCCCCACTTCCAGCCCTCACCAGGGGGGCCCTTGTGGCGTGTGTCGCATCCACAGATGGTGGCTGAACCCTCAGAACAGGCACGGGTCACCGCGAATGCCACTCCAGCTGAAGCAATTGCATGAACAAATGCTGACTCACGAGTGGCTGCAAAGAGAATAAAAAGTGCAGTTCAATTCAATTCTGTTCAGTTCAGTTCAATTCAGTTATTTATTATGCAATTTATTATACACATATTGTAAATTATACATTTTTTTCAGCAGTTTTAATTTGATATATTTTAATTCTGTTATATTCAGTTTGATTCAATTTGGTTCAGTTTGCTCCAAATTAGTTTGATCCAATCCAATCCCATTCTATTTGCTTTGAATTGATTTGATTAAATTTGGTTTGATTTGAGTGGATTTGGTCTGGTTTGGATCAGTTTTGTCCTGTTTGATTTGGATGGATTGGACTGGATTCAATTTAGTTCAATTTAATTTAAATCAGTTCAATTCAAATCAGTTCAGTTCAATTCAACTCACATCAATTCAATTCAGTTCACCTTAGTTTGTTCAGTTTAGTTCTATTCAGTTCAGCTAAATTCATTAACCTTTTCATGCACGAATTATGATAACCTACTTGAGGATTTTTTTCCCAAGTGTTTTATTACTCTTCAGGCATGAAAAAAAAAAAATCACCTTCATTTTTCCAATTTTCCAATTTAGTGGACACATGATCAATCACAATTTCCTCAAATCACAAAATCATTAGTTGGATATTTTAACAATTATATTACTCCTTAGTTGTTGCTTGATGTCCCAATATTTTTTTTACCTGCAAGGTTCTCCTAGAATAGAAGGAATGGACATACAGTATATTCCTCCCCTTCAAGGCGCATCTGCACTTCAGTCGGCCATCTTGTTTTACAGAATTTCTTTTTGCACTTACAAAAGCTGACGAGTGGGTGGCGGTCTCAGGCATGACACACTAATGTCCACTGTAGTGACTGATGTGAAACTGTGACATTAAGACTCATTTATATAGGAGAAAACAACTTTTGAATAGCTGTCCACTGTAGTGGCCACTGTCCCTGAAAGGGTTCCTGAAAGTTCAAATCAGTTCACTTTGGTTTGATTCAATTTGATCCAATTCAGTTCAATTCATTTCAATAATACCAAATCATACATGCCATATTGCTTAGCTCATACACAGTCATCAGACATAGAACACTGGAAGAAGGGAAACACCACTTCAGAATTCAATCATCATGGAAAAATTGATGTTTTGAGTTGTGCAAGTAAAGGTTACAATGTCCATGATGACGTTGGCATAATTGCCCAAAAATGTGGGTCATCACTTTTTTATCAATCAATCAATCAATCAATCTTTATTTGTATAGCCGATTATCTCTAGGCACTTCACAATTCAAGGCCGAAATCTCATCAATCAATCATGTGTCAAACTACTTCAGGAAATCTCAACACACTACAACAAACACTGCTGCCAAACATTCAAGTATACACGCAATAACATAATAATAATAATAGAGTTAATTTCTATAATTGGCTGTATATGTTACCATCACACACCATGATGTACCAGTGTCTGGGTTCATCTGGCTCAGACATCAATCGTCCTTTCTCTAAATTGGACCAACAGTGCCTCTGTGTGTGTCTGACATTGCAAACTGATGACTCAGAGGGATCAGGATCTTTCACAGAGATAAGAGGAAGAGACAGATCTGACAAGCCTATAATTAAGAGACTCAATTAAGCTTTTGAAAGTTAAGGAAACGGCCTCAGACTGAGACAATTCATGGACACTGTGATGGGGTGATATTGTCCAGAATCCCAAACAACACTTCAGTATGAGCGAAAAGGAAAAAGACACTTGTTGCAGGAAGCAAATAAGCAACACACACCTATACCTGAACACAAAATATAAAAAGGGCAGCATATGGCCATTAAAACATGATCCTTTAAAGGTTAATGCTGAAGTTAAGACTGTGCGTGAGACACAAAGAGAAAAAGAATAAGTGTGTGTATATTTATATGTACAGAACAAGAACAACACAAGCGAAAGAAAAGAAAGAAGGGAGTATGAAGCTAAAGCGAGTATGAGCTCCTCCCTTACAGCAGGTTCCAACCAGTTCGAAGACAAAAGCGCATTAGAGACAATGATGCAAGAGAAAAGGTCTCCTGGCATCCTCCACCACCCAGTTCACACTACTACTACTGTATGCACTTTAGGTTACCAGCGTTCAGGTTAGATCTGAACCTCTGCTCCTGGACTACCACATGTAATTGTTATGAATCATTATCACGGTTTTCTTTGTACCAGAAGTGACAGAACAAAATACTGAGGAAGGAGACAAACTTATGTGATTGGCCATCACAGCAGAGTATGAATGTGTTTCTTATTTTTGACAATCATTGTCTTTCTGACAATATTCAATATTTCTGAAGTGAGTTTAACTTCTAATACTTTAGCAGTTTTATAAAAAAGGATCTTGATCTGTAGGGCCAATAAGTGCATAAAGTAGACCCCAGGGAACACCTTTGGAAATTGTAATCTTATATTTTTGACATTGAAGTGCATAATGTACTGGAAGGATGAAAGTGGAAGAAGAAACGCTTTTTTTTTTAGATGACATAAGTAGATGATTAAATTAAATATGCCCTTGCATCTCTGAGTAGGACGGCTAACCTGGAAAGAGGATGATGTTAAGGATGATAAATTGGAAATATTTTAACACCACAATGATGTTTGAAACTAGGAAGTGAGTATGTCTAAGTAAAAATGAAACACAGCAAGAAACCATATTAAATGGCCCAGGTTTCATATAATGCTCAATACTGTTATAAAGTGCCTTTTGGCATCCCCATCAGACTCATCCAGTTAGTATGAACATATGATATGAAAATGAAATTCTGAGGTTTTGTTATGAATGACATTTACAGACATATTAGTACAATGAGAAGTGTCTTGAAATGTGTATACCTCGTTTTATACCATTTTCTTCATGTGGGCGTATGTGATTTTGGCATGTCCCCTATGCTGATTGGCTGATTTCACTGAATGCTATGAGTGATGAAAAGAAACAGCTTAATTTAAAAAAAATATATATACAAGTAGTTTTGGTGATTTATATTCAATTTTCGTGTAAATATTAAACATGTCCATGAAATTGCTATCCACCCTGTCATGACAGGATAACTGCCCCTTTGATAGACCTGCTGATGCCGTGGCATCACCAATAGCTTTTCGTATTTCTTCAATGGAGCTTGACACAACTGCTGCAGGTACATCACGTCCTTATACTTACGTTTTCTAATTTTCATCATATTGTGCCTGCCAGTGGATGTTGTCAAACTTAACATGTTTACCCTGTCATAGTGAAAACTCATTAATGTGAAAACTTTTCAGAAATTCAAAATGTATTTGATAGATGTTATACAGTTATTTTCAACACTGAATCAGTTTGCTAACTGAAGGGCAACTATGTGCTCATGGTCCTGTCATGGTCCACCCCATCATCAATCTTTCCATGACAGGGTGGCCCATGCATAGATTTTTCTACATTTTAATAATATTGCACATATTACAACAGTTATGATACATGCATAACATATAATTAATGCTTTACTATGCTGTAGTGAAGCTTGCAATATGGACTTTTCTGGTGATATTGATATCAGCAGGCTTTTTAATCATAACAATCTTCTTCTCCTTTCGTCTGCTCCCCTCAGGTGTCGCCACAGCGAAATACCAATGATTCACATTTTTGATCTGGTATAAGGTTTTTTAGGTCGGATGCCCTTCCTGACACAACCCTCACAACAAGGGACAAATTCCTTTGATCCTCCCAATATACATACTAAATACAGTATGTATACATTATGTATCAAAGGATCAAAGGCAACAACAGTGCAGCGTTGCCACGGTAACCACAGGGCATGGCAGTGTATATAATATAAAGTTCATTCAAGTGCATACATAATTTCACAATACATAATAAAATAAATCACATGCATTCACTTGAAGTAATTGATATCAGCAGGCTTTTAAATCATAACAATAATTTCATATTTCACAATCTCTTACTTCCACCAGGAGGTTATGTATTGGCCTGGGTTGTTTGTTTGTTATCAGGATAATGTTAGTTATCATTATTATTATCTTGGGTTACAGATGAAACTGATAGATTTTGGAGATGATCGGTGTCAGGATTCTAGATCATTTTTTTTCTTTCTTTAACATTGCAAGATAGGGCCAATTTTTGATTTTTTTTTTAATATCATGAATGAAAATAGGCTAAATGACATGAAAATACCCAGGCAGAGACAACTCATGACCCACTACTAATGGACAAGTTTTAATCTGGATCAGGATCAAAATCCAGGTCTGTGGGAAGAAAATACATATTTGTTTGTTGCCAATATTTAGGTGTCCACAGTCCAGTATTCCAGAAAGGTAGAATGTGACTACCACCAATGTGTAGCTGAGCTCATATAGATTTAATATGTTTCAATCAGATTTGTGTATCTGTAAAAGAGAAATAGTTCCACCCTGATGGATATGATATTCAGACTCACCATTACAGAAAATCAGGTTTTACTTGAGAACTATTGATAAATTTCTTGATCTATTGAAGACAAACTCATGATTCCAAATGCTATATATAGATTTTCAGGGTCAACCAATTGGCTGATGTAACTTTTTTTTGGCCTATGGCTGATCCAAATATAGAAGTCCAGATCAATTTCAGCATTATGGAAAGTTGTTACACTTTTTGTCATAAATACACATGAATACATTTTTTAAAATTGTGTGACATCTTATCTCTTTGTCAACAGTTTGAAGAAACAAAGATCACAAAGTCATAATGAATTATATCACCCATTTGAAAAAGTACAGCTATGCAGATGTGAATGAATAAGATGGGCAGACCTGGTTTAGTCACACCAATTGAAGCATTTGTAATGGAGAGTTTTGCATTGCCTTTTCAGTGGAATGGCTGTAAGTGGGGCTGAAATAGCAAAGAGGTATTGAAGATGTTGTGATAGCTGTCCAGACATAAAAAGGTGCACTGAGAAAGAGAGGGACAGGTGACATAAGTGCATATATTTAGCTAATGCTCTAAAGATGGTGTTTAATTGCAATGCCATATTGCTCTTAGCTATGTTTTAACCAGTGTTAACTCCACTCTGTCATCCCAAGGTCCACCCTGTCATCTTCAAGTTTTTTGAAAATAAAGAAAATATCTTTAATACTTAGAAAACCTTTTTCTGCGATTTCTTTATAAACAAACGAGGACCAGATAATATTGGTTGAAAGTTTGACTAAACATATTCAAATATTTTACACAAATTTCATTATCATCAAAAGACTTTTCCAAATAACCAACATGTGTGTTTTACGTAAAAGTATGTTTTAGAATCCCTACCCAATGAAAATGTATTTATTCTACTTTGAATTTGCCCATGACAAGGTGGACATATTTTGCAATTTCCTTGTGCATTGTCGGCTCATAGTAAAAATATAAATATGATGGAAGCTTAACCAACATGAATTTGTAACAGCCTGATGTCTACTAAATAGAATCAATGTGGAGGTAAGTGAAAAATCTCATTTTTTTCCAGAAAGGAGGAGGTCTAAAAGGCACTTTATAGTGATATTGACCCATAACTGTCAGTGGTTTGTCTGGTATATTTATTCCTACCAGCAGTCCTAATTGAAAGGAGAGCATTTACTTCACCTTGAAACACCAGCATGCATTAGTTGCACATCTTTTCTTGGTTTTATGACCCATTTATGGTGTTTTAAGACACTTCTCGTCTGACAATGCTTCACTGCCAAACTTTGCCAGACCCTGGCAGGCCAAGCGGTCCCTGCAACCTGCTGGGGGGTTGAATCCCCTATTGTGCTGCCACTGTCACGCTGTGTTAGCCCCACAATGGCCCCAGATATTTTATATGAAATTTGCCCTAGCCAGTGATTAGTGGGGACCAAGTTAAGTCATAGCAACAGAGAACTATGCATTGGCTGGACCCTGCTTGTCGGCAGACGGGGAAATCCCTATTCAAATGGTTTAATAAAACAATCTAAAGGGCGTGTGAATGGAGAAAAGCACTTTTTCTCCTGCTTAATCTCATGGTTGCGAAGATATTGTGCTCTGAGCAGTGCCCAGCAGGGAATGGGGCTAAGGTCCCCCCATCAACTCCATTTACCACACCCCTTCTTTCTTTCTTGCCTAGAGTTAATGATATACTGGTGCGCTAGCTTCCCTCCCCCAGCATGGAGAGACATATGTCTCATGAAAAGCAGAGACCTCTTAGCTCATCCTAAATAGTTACACTTTCTCATTCTCAGGTCACAGGTCATAACCCACATCCCCTGACCTTTCCCCACTAAGTGTTAGATATGGCTCAATGATTTAGGTTAATTTATGAGGTGGATTTCCTGGAACTTGGGCAGGGCAGAAGTACCTAGGGGGAGTGAAAATTGGATCAGTCAGAGCTACAGCAGTATGAAACTGCAAACTGTTCCACATGCACAACATATTAGGTAATAGGGGTTTCCTATAATCCTCATTTTAATTTAATGGTTTGAAGTATAATAGTGTTGTGCAGGTCTGTACCTGTATGGGTGGCAACACCTGTAAAGCTATGACTGTCCACATTTTGTAGCAACGTTTCCCTCACTAATTCTATCATATGACTCATAAAGTGGGGCCTGAATATACCTATATAGTAGGTAGGTGTTCTGTAAATACCAAGAATACCAAAAGAGCTCAGGGATCGGCTCTGTAGACTAAGAACACCTGCACAGTTTTCTATTACTTTTCATTACAAGCAGATTCCAGCAGTGCATGTTTTGACACTTTAGTTAATGTAAATTAATGAGTGCTGACGCAGACATAGCCTAGAGGCAGGGCTTGTGATTTGGGGTGTGGAGGGAAGAGAGAAACAGAAAGAATCAGATCACATGTGTAATGCACAATAACTAATATAACCATTTTAATAGGCCTATTTATCCATGATAAGTAGAAGATGTGTAAACCATTAAAGCATTTTTGGAAACTGTAAAACATTCTACATTTATTGGATATTGTTGATACTTTTAAGTGTAATTGTCTTCTCTCCTTTCTGTGGAGCAAACTCTTACTGGCTGATGGCGAGGGGCCCATGGGAAGTGATGGTAAACCTAAAGGAAACTAAGCCCCTAAAGTCAATAAAGCTAAGTCCTCTTCCTTTTAGCTCACCCCAAAAAGACAGGAAGAAAGCAACACACAACAGTCTGAATTACAGACAAACAGACACCAGTGAGGACAATAGCACAAACAAACACCAGCATCAATCAAAACCAATGAAATGGAAGCTCTCTCCTACTACTAAGCCCTATCAAAGGCCTGTGAACCCTTGAGTCACTTTTCCTCAGCCTCTGACAAAGGCACTTAATCCAGCCACTTTGACCTCTCACATTATTAAGGGCCTCAGTGACCTTAATCCAATCAAAATGATTTACTAAAGCCCAGTAGCAGCCTCCTCTTTCCACTCAGTACCCCACAATTTAGGCCCAGGAGGGGATGCAATGGGAGATATGTGATGGCATTTTGCACCACAAAAGGGCTCAGATTGAGAACCCCTATCGTTAGACACCTACTTGAGCTCACACTGCTTCTATGAACTGCCTCAAGAGTTTATTAAAAGCAATTGCCTTCCATAACCTTCACCCCCCTCCCACCCCTACCCCCGTGTTTATGTCAGCCCCCTTTAAGTTAGGTGACAGGTTTAGATACCCAATGTAACTCATATTTATATGGATTTTCAATTGAATTTATCATTAATTGAACATACACTACAAGTCAAAAGAGTGGGCACCAAATTTCCTTCAGTTGCTATTCTTCATTTTATTATTTTCAACATTGTACATTACTATTGAAGACATCCAAACACGTATGGAAAAATGTAGTACAGTGGTCCCTCGCTATATCGTGGTTCACCTTTTGCAGCCTTGCTATTTCACTGATTTTTTTTTGTGCAATTTTCATGTATTTTTTATGCAGCGTATGAACACGCATTGTGTTTTGTGTCCTGATTGGCTAAGGCCATTGTCAATTGATCTCCTCCGTGTTGTGTCTCCTGTGCTGTGCAGTGCATAGTGCGTTCAGCTTGCTGGACTTGCACAGGTGTTCGATCGCTGGCGGTGTGACTCTGAAGTGCTGTGTGTTTGCGGGTTTTCTCTCCGACGGAGGCCCGTGGTGTCGACGAGGGCCTTCATTGGAAGGGGGCGCGTGGGTCACTATTGGTTGTTTCTTGTGTGTCCAGCTTCATAGGTTGATCACTGAAATTAAATTTGTTGTTTCTGGAGGCCATCGTGGTTTTTTTTTGTTTTTGTGGGACAGCGTTTGCTTTTTTTGTTTCTCGGGCCCAAACAGGTTTTGATCTTTGGTTCTATAATACTGTATTTGTTTTTTTATTTAAAATCTACGAAGGTTTGAATTTTGAGAGTGTTTAAATAAGAGAAATATGAGAAAATGTTCATGCGTGTCTGAGAATAATGTATAAAGTGTGTGGTGAGGGTTTTTACAGCCTTAAAACAAATGCGGTGGGGCCCCGGTTAACGAATTTAAATCCATTCCGGCATCACGTTCATTGGGCGAATCATGCATTAGCCGGAGCGAGTTTTTCCATCGGAATCTACTTCGCGGATTTCGCCTATCGCGGGTTATTTTTAGAACGTAACCCCCGCGATAAATGAGGGACCACTGTACACACAAGTTTTTCGGGTCAAAAAGACATTGGCCAAAATTTTGTCCCATCTCGCAAAAAAAAGAAAAAAAAACCGAATGAGACAGTTCATAACGGCTGCGTGGAACAGCCAAGTGGAAACTTCCACATGAACTTTGCGCCGTATATTTGTGCCTTTTTTCACCTAAAATACTGCCTTGTTTTGTGTTTTTCATCATGGGACCTAAGAAGAATGCTAGTGGTGATAAAAGAAAACCCGTAATATGATGTTGTACGTGCACGTACGGGTGTGACATACGGGAGTTTTCATGGTTCTTGGAACGGATTCATTGGTTTTACATGTATCGTTATGGTAAAACCGGCCCCGTCTTACGAATTTTTCGCCAGAACAGATTAAATTTGTAACCTGAGGTTCCGCTGTATGTTGCAAAAATTATGGTTTTGAAGTTGATGGTCACTGCAACAGTCTGCAACAGTCATGCAATGTGATTCCTTCACTTCAGTGAAGGAATCACATAGCCAGAAGCAGCTGGTCGGCTGACCTGAGAGCTCGAGCATAAGGATGATTGTTACGATGAGGGCCGGCTAGCGTAGCTATGACCCTGTTCTCTAAGCTCCCAAGACAGCCCCCCCATAACTAAATCCTGTCAGCAGACCCTACGTGTTTGTACAGAGCTTGAGTTATGTTCTATAATAGCCCTGGGTGATGTGTTTTGCCCCTATCCTGTCAGAGGATGAAGGCGTGTTCGCAAAACTCATCCCCACACATCTGGTTCTGGATCCGGCAAACACACTCACGGAGTCCGTCTGTCCGGCAGCCCGCGTACCTTCCGCCGATGAATCGGCCACCACGCACCAGGGTCGTTTGTTGTTGGTAAGAGTTTTTTAAGGTGAATATATACGGGAGTGTTAGCGGGCGAGTTAAAAGTTTGATCGCCCGTCCGTAGATCAAAACGGCTCAGTTCTCTCAGCTTTGTCGGCGTCTATTCTCCGCCGTCTGTCCAGCTGCGTCTCCTCCACGCTGATCACAGAGAGTCGACAAAACACGCCCACATCCTCCGAATACATGTCAATCAGTGACTCCCCGAGCCGAAAACCACGCCTCTACGCAAACACGATCGTGACAATGACTCGCACTTCTAGAAAACACAAGTATCCAAATGTCCGCAAACAAAATGCAAAATTACGAACACAGGTGCAGTCCGTTGAGTTCAGTCGTGACCTGCCCTCGACAAAGACCAGCACAGTTTAGCGCGGAGCCAGATTTAACTCAGGCCACGTGGCAGCGTGACTACGAACGGGCACAGCATGTTACCGCGAAGTGACAAAACACAGCTTCTCAGAAAACAGCAACACGGGCCGAGGAGAGGCGGCAGACGGAGTTTTGTGCAGGGACTGGATGAATGAGGACTGAAACGCTTCCCATTTGCACTGTCCGGTCTGTTTGCGAAGCTACACCTGGATCAATACTGCGAGGTAAACACAAGAGAAAGGCACGTTTCACATGAAAGAAGCCGACATGGCACATTATGCAGAAAACAGATTGCACTCGGTGTCACTACAAAGCCATTCATATACCACGCTCAGCATGTTTAATAGACCATGTAGTGTATGTTTTTGTCATGGTTAATTCACCAGTATGCACAACTGAAACCACAGATTTCATTCCAGAATATAATTATCGCTGTTATCCATGAATTTTCAAGTTTACTGTTTTACAAAGAAAAATAGCGTAGCACATTATTATTTTTTGAATTGAACAAAAACATCAAATAATCAAAGCACTGCATGTCAAAAAATTATTCCAGAGAGCAATAAATAAATAAATAAAGATGCACATTAAGTACATTTATTTCAGCAAACCTACACTAACTCAACAAATGAGTCAAGGTTCGTTCTGTGTTAAATAATGGCTCAAGTAGCAGTAAATCAACCACTGAAAACCTGAGTAAACCACGTCGTTTCACTCGTTTACTAAATGCGTATTAAATGAGGTCAGCTGATTTTACTCTGCACCTCTTTAGTAAATCTTAACAACAGTCTTTTCTTTTTTAACACTAGATGGGGGTTTGCACGGGTGCACAGCATTCGTAAATCTGACCCACTGTTACCTTAGGCAAGCCCCCCCCCCCCACACACACACACACACACACCAAAGCTAACTGGAGCCAACCCAGAAACCCAGAAAATAAACCGAGACATTCTGCTGTGGATAAACACAAACGGAAACTGAGAGCATGACAAAACAGAAAAGCTAGTCAGCCTCACTCCTTCTGCTCCTGCGGTGATTTATCTTTGTCCTGTAACTGGGGCAATTGGGGGGGGGGCAGTGTAGGGTATCCTGTCCCCCCAACCCATCCATAAAGAAACCCAACATCTCACATTCCTGCCTGGCTCAACACCCCGATGCCAAACCCTGGAGGCCTGCTCTACTTCCAGCCACCTGGTTGACTTTGCTGCAGTGTGTGTGTGTGTGTGTGTGTGTGTGTGTGTGTGTGGGGGTGTGTGTGTGTGTGTGTGGTGGGTAACCTTCACTGAACCACAACACGGGCTAAAACAAAGGGCTTCTTCACCATCACAGGAGGTCGGAGTATCATCACTGACGGGTTGCCGCAGCGCTGACGAAGCCTAGTTAAGCTTAACCAAGGGCATAAATTTCTCGGTGTAAATTAAAGATGAAATGTCTGCACTCCGGCCCCGTGATTATCACGGGAGCCTGTCAACAGAAATATCCCAGGGGGTGGTGTGGGGTAGTGGTGGGGGGGAATGAAAAATGCATCTGCAGTTTGGAACCGACTGAGCCTGAGCGGGCAGAGAATTCTGTGATGGTTCTAGTATATGCGTAGATGGAAGACGTGAGTCCAGCCGGTGTGTGAATGAAATGACATAATAATGAAGAGGTGACGTTTCAGACGGAGAACAAAGACGATTCCATCATACTTTAGTTTCACTGAGCGACAGCGTTGGCCGATTCATTATTTGATTTCCGCTCTCTACCTTTATCGGTCTTCCTGTTTCCAGGGAAAGGACATTTCGTCCTCTGGGACGGAGACGGACTGACGGGTTGAAGAGCATCACAGCCTGTAGTGTCTGCATTTTTATCATTTTCAACATTGTCCATTAATACTGAAGACATCTGTGAAAGAACATGCATAGAATTATGTATTAAACAAAAAGTAGACTGCCTGGCCAAAAAAAAGGTCACCACCTGGATTTAACTAAGCAAATAGGTCGGAGCCTCCCATTGGATAATTTCT
>JAQQAE010004296.1:0-18979 GCA_029823295.1 Pseudamia nigra | reverse complement strand
TACTAAAATGATCCGCGCTAAAGGTGTGAAACGCGCCCAGGCGCGGAACGAACTGCCAGTGTGAGTACACCCTTAGAGCCTGTTTAAGCCCCTTTGGTGCAAAACAGGGCTGTGGGATCACTTTTACTCTCTGGGTTTTTGAGAAACTTGTCAATATACACAAAGCCGAGGGTGTTAATGAAGCAATATGCTACTGGCAGGGGATGGATGGAAGGAGCTTTGCTGAGCCACAGAGGCCTGTGGTGTTTTTGGGTTCCATTGTGTGCCTCTTTGATTTAGCTTGCACATGGAAAGTGCAGAAAATGTGTTTCAAACTGTTGCTATGCTCACAAGAGTGTGAAAACAGAAGCAAAAAGGAAACTGATTTACCTTCTGCTGCAGCTTTGTCAGCAGCAAGAAGGGGAAACAGGTTGCAGAGGAGTTCTACTCCTGGACATTTTTATAGGCAGCTTTTAACTCTCTATCCTCACCGGAGTGAAGCCTCGTCGAGCTGGGGTTTGTTAGAGGATTCAGTAGAGCATCATGTAGTGGATTTTATAGGGCTTTCTGCTTCACATTTTAAGGAGCCCACCTCTAATTTATGACGCATTCCATGCACCATTCAAGAGGAGAGTTGTGTTTTAAATTCTATCCAGCGCTCCATTAGATGTGGTCCAGCACAATCCAGCTGAGTGTTGTGGGGATTGTTCTACACTGCCTTGTTGAGAAGTAGTGAGACTAGGCAAAGCCGTTTTCTCCCCTTGCTCAACCATTATTTATTAATCCATTTCACACAGCCAGGAGTCATTATGCACGGTCCTGTCAATGGGTATCTCTCTATGCCGCGCATTTATTTGATAATAAGCAGGAGTGGGGGAGAAGATAAAAGCGCTGACTGCGTTCATTGTGGAGCATTTTCTGCGGGCGGGGAGACTTAAATGAGAGCAGCCAGGCTCTGTGTGGGAATGGGTCTCGTCTGCTAAGCCTGTCTGGAGGCAATCGATGGAAATTAGTCAACGCTAAAGATTCACTTCCTGTGACTGATGTCACGGGCAGCAGTTGTCTCTTTGAAGGGAAATAAAGAAGTGGGAGGATGAGGGATTAATAGGGTTGGAGAAGGTGTGAGCATGCTGAGTTTGGATGGGGGCTAAGTTGGGAAAAAAAGATGCTATTCTTGTATTGGATTGCAGGAAAATAATAGAACTGCTGCTACCATTAAAACATCACAGCCAACGCAGTGTGGAATGAAGCTAATATCAGTTAGTAGCTGCAACAGACAGAAAATTACTTTAAAACATGTTTAATCTACCGTTGTGAAAATCCTGTGTGATATACAAACTTTAAAGACAACATTGATTGTGAAAATTTTAGTGGGAAAACATGAAAAAGAATAGCTTATTAGGATTCCTTTAATTGTCATTTGGACAAATCACTGCGGTCTTATGTGATACCCAGGCAACCAAGTAACGTCACCAGTTCTGTGTTTCACT
Organism: Pseudamia nigra; assembly: GCA_029823295.1. Classification (NCBI taxonomy): domain Eukaryota; kingdom Metazoa; phylum Chordata; class Actinopteri; order Kurtiformes; family Apogonidae; genus Pseudamia; species Pseudamia nigra. Next base: position 17,510 of record JAQQAE010004296.1, on the reverse strand, counting down.
ATAGAGAACAAATAATGTTTACAGTACATGAGCACCAGTTTCAGTTGCACCCTCACAGTAGCTGTGACAATATGATCAGAGTTTGTGTCTCTGGCAATTGTACTAAGGCCACCTCCTGAAAGGTACACCAGTTAGCTTCTCCTCAAAGTACAGCCGAGGGACTAGAGCCAGCCCTCAGGCGACAGAAGGCCTTTCACTCCCCCTTACTCCCTGCGGAGTTCCGCAAGCTCTAGGGGAAGACAGACAAACAAGGCAGATAGGGATGTAGAAGACGGCTGCAGAGAGGTAGGGAGCGAGGCATCGTCTGGGGCTAACCTGAGAAAGGTATAGACAGGAAGAAGAGCCTGAGGGGCCAGGGGTGGAAAGCAAGCCCAGTCCCCAGTAGAGAAGCCTCTAATTGGAGCTGCCAGCCTGCCGAAGCAGCCTCTCCTACTGCGGATGGACATAAGGAGCCGAGTGAAGGCGGAGAGCCCGGGGGCGGGAGGAGAGGGCAGATAAAAATAGAGCCGGCAGATTAACGAGCATCTGAAAGCAGGGCAGGGGATCGGAAATTCCTCCCTGCGTGCCAGAGATGCCCAGTCCTCTGGCCACAGCCAGCTCCATAAAGACTGATGGACCCACAATGGCCATGAGTGGAGCTTCCTTCCTGTTGGCCCTCCTGACATCACAAACACTGTGGGGAGGAACATGGAAACATGCTGCTGGAGGAGTGTTGAAATTTTAATAGTAACCTTATGCAATGTAAACTTGAGAAGATACTGAATAGTGTTAATGCTAGAAAAAAATGAAGAAAATCCTTGGGACATGAAAAACCTTGTTAGTTGTTAATTATGCAATACACCCTTTACTACTGTGGACCTTTTTATTTTTAAAAAAATAGACACAATAAAAGTCTGTTTTTCCTCATCCACTTTCCTTTCATGTTAAACCCTCTTTTTTTCTTCTGCTCAATTCTGCATAAATCTGCCATGCTAGAGACCAGAGACCACAGTTTCCCCAATGGAGTTTATTATTGCACTTGAAACTATCAAGTTACCAGGATGAGTATTTTTGTTTGGCTAGGTTTAAGTTTCTATGCATGTGAAATCACATCCAGGACTCACTCTCACTCCCGTTTGCACTAATATCACAGGTTTCACACAGGTGTAAAGTTCATATGGCCTGTTTTCACTTATTGTTAATGCAAGTTTTGGCACAAAACAACTTGGTTATGGGGAAAAAAAAACATCTTTTCCTCACAAAATATGCAAATTTGAGTATATGATGTCATACTCAAATGGTGCTGTACTCCGTGAAAATCAAGAGATTTGCTGCGCCACCATAACCACACTGTTCTTCAGGCTCCTCACCTCTGCTGGCTAGTGTTACTTGTATGAGAGTGGGATGCACAGTTGATACCTGAAAGCAAAAGTGTAACATTTTCAATGTTATAGCTACACTAGCCTTCATATAACTCATCCATTTGTATGCTTTAAGTGTTTTCAGTAAAGCATCTCTACTGGAAATATAAAGTACTAAATGTAATGTCATAGGTAACAGTTTCTGCTGATGTATATAGTAAAAAAATATATTTTTTCGCTGTGTTTAGTGTTGAATAATACAACTACTACTTTTTTGGTTTTAGATGTATCCACACATGCAGTTCTATAAAAAAAAAAAAACTCTCCCTGTCAATTTATGTTTGAAACATTATATCTCAGGAAGAGTTTGACAGAATTCAATTTGAATTTGGCACAAAAATGTTCACTAGTACACAAGAATGAGCTGTAAATATTGTGGCTCAAGGGCAAAGGTCAAGGTTCTTGTGGTCTTCTTTTATCTACTGTACCACATCTTATCAAATTAACAGTACTGTTAACTACCAAAATTGTTTTATGTTTCTGTAATGTGTTTCAGTATGCAAAAGGTCTTTAATCAAAATTATATTTTTAATGTGAAAACAAAATTATTGTTGGCATTGAGGTATTCAGGTATAATTTACTGTTTTACAAAAAAGCAGAAAACTGAGAAAAGCGCATTATTACTTCTTGATTAAGATTACCAAATTACAGCTATTTACGTGCATTCCTGAACAAAAATATGAGTTTTTGTGGTCGAATGTCCAGTGTGTCAGCTGAAATTTGGGTATACAAACATGAATTCAGCTTGAAATCCCTCACCCCTTTTTAAAATGGTTAAACGTCAGGGACTTACTGAAAAGAATCTGCGTTAAAGCGCTTCATGATACTGGATGGTATTATTTTCTAAGGACTGTAAATAATTGTAAGTGATTGTCTTGTCAATAATGTGAATAAGGGTGCATTCACACTGTAAATCCGTGCCGTGTCCAGCCACATGCTACACCTAAAGTACGGGTATTTTAATGTCGAGGCAGCAGGAGATGAGGTTTATATAGCATCAGGTCTGTGCCCATGTACATGTGTCTTTAAACGTGAATGAGGAACTACCTCTTTTGAATGTGCGAGGGCCAAGGAAACGCGCCATACTTCAGCGTGGATCAGAACACTCACATTTCTCAAACAGTCCGCGCTTTCAGTGTCAAACGCACTTGGGCTCTGCACAGATTGGCATATCTGAGCTTGACACAAGATATGGAGCCTTTAATGCAAATAGGTTCTGTGTCAATGCCGAATCAAAAGCTTTTTACAATGGTGACAAAAGAAAAACCCCCTTCATTACAGTAACAAGAGTAAGTGTAGTTTGTCACCTCCACCTTTGACTTGCACTCATGAACGGAGTCACCTCCGCGACTGTGATTTCTAGCCTTCCCTCAGGAGCTTTCACATGCCAGGTGGAGTATCGTGACACCTATGGGAGCCAAAGGAGAAGCTGAGAAACAGGCCTCATCACACCTGCCATCGGGTCTCAGGAGAGCACCACCCACCTCAACATTCAGCTGTCACATCCATCCACGCACAGAGGCTGTAACGACACCAACAAACGCACTGATCCACACTTAAAAGCTGATACACTGGCACAGACACATTCCAAATGGCACATTAATAAACAGTAACAAAGGCTAGATTGACTGAAAGTATCGGAGAGAAGGAAATATAGTCACACAGCAGACACTGGCGCACAACTTGCAGGAATAACAACTTTCTCTTATGCTCACATAATGAGTTCAACCTTTGGCATTTCATCCATAACTTAGAGAGTTTCCAAGCAGAGAATGATGCAGCCTTGAATGTATAATAAACTTCTGAAGGAGAGGTGATCAGCTTTTCTGAAAGTGTCAGCACCTTAATTAAAGATTAGTTTGCTTTAATCTGAAGTGCTCTTCAAAAGGCACTTGGCCGTAAGCGTTCAATTACGTGCAACAAATATTCACAATTTCTTTTTAAAAAAAACTGGCATATTGTAGCATCTTGAGTAGTTCCAAATTACTGCTTTATTGAAGTAAAAGATAACAGAAACTATTTTAGTTATCAGAGTGGATCTTTCTATATTTTTAAGTTTGACTGCCTGTTTGTTTATGATTTTATAAATTAATAATTACATTACATGTTGCATTTCTGCACACAATGAGATTTGCGGCTCTTGATGAGTTGTGTTTGTCAAGTTCCCATCCTGATCATGGCTATTTCATAAATACGTTTCTGTCGTCTTGACAGGATTACGATGTTTTAGTGCTGGATGAAAAGCTTCGGTGGTTGCCGTGGAACAAGGACAAACATATCTGACAGCACTTCATAGGAAAGGACCGAGACGGAAAGATCCCATCTTATTCCACAGGAATGGCATTCATATACATGAAACTGTCATCAAGTGAACATAATGAAAGTATTACATTTTGTTTCAACTTAATAATTTAACATGGCTAATTATCCCTGTTAAGAAATTACAACAATGTGGTGAAGCTTTACAGTAAGGTTTCATTAATAACCACAAAGCCTTCGATTAGGTTTCGGAAGAATTTTCAATCTAAACAGCCATGTTTAAACAGAAAGTAAAAATACTGATGTGTCGAGAGCCACAAAAAATATTTGAATCCACCACATGACGTATGATGCACGTTTCAAAAGCAATGTGTTAAAAATGTATTACTTTTATTCTTTCATTTTCATCTTTTGTTCACTCAATGGATCATTTTGTGCAATATTGTTAACCCCTAAAGCCCCAACGTCTTTTTTGGCCTTTTTTTTAGGACTGTGATATTTGATTTGTTGCAGTTGTGTTTGGTGTGTATGTAAATATGCCTGTAGCAGTTTCGTCTGTTTGATTTGATACTGTAATAATATTTTAGATGATTAGTGCTTTTTTTTTTTTTGCTTTTTGTTTTATAATGTTTGCTGCAAACCAATATATTTATCAATTTATTATTTTCATCTCGTTGTTGATGTGGTGCTGATTTTGTACATTTTGATTTATTTTATTTAAGCCACTGGAGCCTGTGGGGGGGGCTAAAAGGCCACGTGTGGCCCTGGAGGAACAGGATGCAGACCCCTGAGGCAATGTACAGAAAAGCATTAATTACCTTATTAACACCTAAATAATAAGTCACAGCATGTTTACATAATCAAATGCAATATCTAATAATTTACTAGAATATTATCAACATTCGACTACTTAGTAAAAAGAATTAATTGACAGCTAACTACATGTAATACGCTAATACACATTAAGTAACATTACATCTCTTGTAATCTCTTGGTAACACATTCACTGATATTGTATATTGCAGTAATTATTTTGATTACTGTAATATAAAATATTAGTGATATTAGCTTTTAAACCATGTGTGTTTATCTTTTATTCTTTATACCTTTATTTTTATGGTTTCATTCCAGCTAGTCCTTTTTAATTTATTTTTATTTGTTAATCTACTCATTTTATTTTATTTTACAGCACTTTGGTTCAAGTCAATTTTTTTAATGTGCTCATAAATAAAGCTTACTTAACCAATGAACGGTACATAAAGATGTTAATTAACAGCTCAATGATTTCAGCTCAAGAAAAGTTATTTTTAAATGCACATATAATTACAGTTTACTTATTTCCCTCTGTCACAACAGTGTTCTGTAATCTTACAGTCAGGGTTCGAAAGTGCACCAGTATATTGTTAATTATGATTGAAACATGCTATTCTGCAATGTCAAGTCATTTAAGAAAACCTCAATTTCATCTTTGCAATCAGGTTCATAAAGATCTAAAAATGTATAATAATTAAGAGCTTAGGCTACGCATGAAGGAATATCTACATACTGTAGCCTTTACTTGGTGGAAGATGGGCACCAGCTCACTGCACACTTTTAACATGTGGCTCATTTATCAGTGTCAGTTCATCAAATCGCCATATGATAATTGCTGATTCAAAAAAAGAGCCTACTATCAGATCGTATTTCAGTCCAACTTGGGTGGCGTGTCTGTCTGTTCACGATGGCTCATCATTAGTTTCATCTTTAATTGCCTCTCAGTAACCCGATGCCTTCTGGGGACCTCGCTCCAATCCCAAAGCTGGATGTAGTAGAATAGTAATGATAACTAATTCATGGGAAGAATGCACATTCATACAGCTAGACTACAATCAATACTTTGTAGTGTTGTTCAATTAGTGCTCTTTTATTCCAACTGCTTTGAATATACTCTTCAAGAACTCGGAGGAATGTGACTGTTGTCTCTGAAAGCAATTTTCCTAATCGCACTGAATTTCTTTGACTGTACGATAGACACATCTGTTATCACATGTGCTGTTTTGAAGCAAGCTGATAAAGGAAGAGAATGACTGTGCAGCAGTGGATAATACGAAGCATGTTTACCCCTTTACGTGTTCATGAATAAGTTATTTTACAGAATACTTTTAAAATAATTGGGGCTGTCAAATGATGAAAATTTTTAATCTGATTAATCACAGGTTCACTGTGGATTCATTTTGATTACCGGTAATCACAATTAATACCCATTTGTTGTTTTTCATTTTGTGGGAGCAAAAACGCTCATGACAGAGGGTGATATAGACACTCGACTAAAATTACTTATTTTACATTAAAATGTATATTTTTTTTCCAATTTAAACTCGTGTATCTAAAGGAAATTCCACCTGCTTGGTAGAACTTAACAGAACCTCCATAATGTTCTGCTGAGATGTTTTTGCTTTTTTACACTTGGTTCATTGTTTTCATCAGTAACTAATGTCATTTGCTTCAAAATGTGTAAAGACTTATGCTTTTACATTGAAATGGACTTTGAAGCAGTAAACACTAAAGAAGTTGTTAGTGAGGTGGTAAAATGTTACATAAGATTTCATCACTTTTTCCATGATATATGAGTTATTGTGCATTAATCATGTTAAAATTTTTAATCTAATTAATCATGCAAATGGATTAATCTAGATTAATCACATTAATTTTGACAGCCCTATGTAAAACACAATTTTATGCAATATATAGGGTTCCTACTGCATCTCTCCATTAGTTTGGGGGTCCATTATACCCCTGGTATAATGTATGTAATAATGATTCCATTTATCTAATCCAAACATTCACCCATTGCCAGTATTTTTTTAACAAAACATGCACACTTTACACACCTTATTCTGAAGTGTAACTGTTGTTTCTTGTACAGAATCATACAGGATGTTTATCTGTCACATCACATAGAGTCATGAGAATACTGGATTGTCCCAGAGCTGTTTCTAAAGTTGCACCTTAATCCTCTGGGTGCCTTAAATGTTATAGGTGTCACATCACTGCTGCTGAGGCAATTCAGAAAGGTGCAAAGCCTCACAAAGTCACTCACAACTCCACGATTAACTCCCAGTTGGGAAATGCACACTACACAACTCTAAAGTTTGTTGAAATACGAAAGTAGGCCCAAAGTCATAGTCAATATCCACCAAATACATCAAATACATGTGCAACTCATGTCTTTTTTACCATCCAGTTCAAGCAATACCGCGGTTTATTGACTTCTGATGGAGATGTAAAAAAGCAATACCCAAGCCTTGGATTTCTCAACACGCTAAGGAGGTCGTTACAAGGCCATGCTGAAAGGAAAAGTCAGCATTTGGCATCTTAACATCCACATGGGACCTGTATTACACAGCAGCTGAAACCCAACTCAGCTGCTGAAGGCAAACCCTCAGAGGGAAGCGATGATAGATATTCACTGGGTAAATGTATGAGTTGATCTCTGATTATCATTACACACATTTTATTCATTTATTTTCTTTTATCCTCAGTTTAACTCTACTGTTTGAGGACTGTTTAATTTTGTTACGATTGCAGGGAGAGAGACCCAAGTGCAGAACACAGAGGCAACACGAGAACTTGCTGTTTGGGGTTTTATTGGAGATGAGGTGAGGGAATAGGCGGTGGCAGGTGAACCAAGGACCAGATGAAGACAGGCGGGCAGTCGACGGAGGCAGGCAGATAGCAGTGGAACCAGCCAGGACTGGGGCGGATGGAAACGGGCCAAGGAGAAGCTGAACAGGATCAGACACCAGGAGGACGACAGGGACAGGAGCCAGGAACCAGGAGCTGAGGAGGACGGACAAGACAAGGTCAGGTATAGGCGAATCTCTGATAGAGTACTTACAAAATGCTGGAGCGTGACTAACTGGGTTAATACAACGATCTGGCAGAGAAGTGGTGCAGAAGCTGGGTCTTTATAGCAGAGGTTGACTACTGATGAAGTGCAGCTGGTCTGACTCCCGTGCACCTGTCTTCACTCCTGTAATCAACAAACACACACAGAAGTGAGGGGGAGAGGTGCAGCCTATCGGCTGCGAGCTGTGACAGTACCCCCCCCCTCTATGGGCGCCTCCTGGCGCCCGACCAAGCCAACCTGGGTACTGCCGATGAAACTCCCGGATGAGGAAGGGGTCCAAAATCTGCCGGCTGGGGATCCAGGAGCGCTCCTCAGGACCATAACCCTCGCAGTCTACTAAGTACTGGAGACCTCGACCACAGCGCCGCACATCCAGCAGGCACTGGACAGAAAATGCTGGGTGGTCATCAATCATTCGTTGCGGAGGTGGGGGTGCAGTGGGTGGGGACAGAGGGCTCAAAGAAACTGATTTTAATAGAGAGATATGGAAGGTAGGATGGATGTGGAGAGACGGTGGGAGTTTGAGGCGGATGGCACAGGGATTGATGATTTTGTCGACCTCAAAAAGGCCAATGAAGCGTGGAGACAGCTTCCTTGACTCTACCCTCAGAGGAAGATCCCTTGTGCTTAACCAAACCTTTTGCCCCGGGGTGTATGTGGGTGCGGGGGTTCGGGGGCGGTTTGCCTGTCGCTGGATTCTGGTACGATAGCGAAGCAGCGCTGAGCGGGTCTGCCTCCAGACTCTATGGCAACAGCACAGATGGGCCTGAAACGAAGGGACAGCCAACTCTTGCTCCTGATCTGGAAACAGAGGGGGCTGATAACCTAGAGGACACTGAAAAGGGGACAATCCAGTGGACGCATTTGGTAACGAGTTGTGGGCATACTCAATCCAGGGAAGCTGGACACTCCAGGAGATGGGGTTTGTGGATACCATGCACCTGAGCATGGACTCCAGCTCTTGGTTAACCCGCTCTGTCTGTCCATTTGTCTACGGATGATAGCCTGAGGATAGACTGACAGAAGTGCCTAATGCATTGCAAAATGATTTCCAAACCTGTGATGCGAACTGGGGTCCTCGGTCTGAGACTATGTCCTGGGGTATGCCGTGTAACCGAAAGATGTGTTCCACCAGGAGATCAGCAGTCTCTTTGGCTGATGGTAGCTCAGGAAGGGCTATGAAATGTGCAGACTTGGAGAACCAGTCTATAATGGTTAGAATGACTGTTTTACCTACTGATGGAGGGAGTCCGGTGACAAAATCCAGACCAATGTGGGCCCACGGACAACTGGGAATCAGCAGGGAGTGGAGAAGGCCATTGGCTGGTCTGGTGGAAGACTTGTTTTGGGTGCAGATTGAGCAGGCAGCGATGAAAGACCGGATGTCAGGCTCCATCGTTGGCCACCAGAATCTTCGTCAGAGAAAGGCAAAGGTCCGACTCACTCCAGGGTGGCAGGTCAAGCGGGAGGAGTGAGCCCACTGGAGGACCTGGGAATGGACAGAGGAGGGAACGAACAGACAACCAGGGGGGCCGTTACCTGGGTTGAGTTCCTGATCCTGGGCCCGTCTCACTACAGACTCTATGTCCCAGGTAAGTGCAGCGACCAGGCAGGAGGATGGCAGAATGGGGTTAGAGTCCACGTCTGACTCCTCGGTAGAAAACTGCCTGGACAGGGCATCAGGCTTCACGTTCCAGGACCCTGGACAATAGGTGAGTGTGAATCTGAATCTTGTGAAGAAGAGAGCCCACCTGGCTTGCCTAGGATTCAGGCGCTTGGCCTCCTGGATGAAGGACAGGTTCTTGAGGTCTGTCCACACGATGGATGGCTGATCTGCCCCCTCCAGCCAATGATGCCACTCCTCCAGTGCCAGCTTCACTGCCAGAAGCTCCCTATTCCCAATGTTATAGTTCCTCTACGCAGGAGACAGCCTGGGGGAAAAGAAGGCACATGGATGCATTTTATGGTCTGCCAGTCTTGCCTCGGCTGTCCCCTGCCTTCACCTACTAGGTTTGTGGACTTAGACATTTTGCTAGGGGAGGAAGTGTCTCTATGGACACGTAACTGTAAAGACCTTACAGTAGATGGTAATACATGCATGCACAAACAACACATGCAATTGTTCTGTTTAGAGGAATACCATACATACTGTGCATCCTAAGCTGCAGTAAAAAACAAAAAAAAATCATTATCCCTTTAATCTTTTTTATGATACAGGCCAGTGGTCAACAGCAACCCATTTCCAGGTTGAGTTACAAGAGCCCATCTGCCCCTGTGGATCATCCTGGCTACTGACAGGACTGTACTAACCAGTGGATATAAGCTGCTGTTAAAATCTAAAAAAGAGGAGGAAGTGCTATGAGTCCTGTGTGCTGCCTTGATAATTAGTCTCATTTTATTTGCTGAAACCTCAAAACGATGAACATATGGTCTTGAAGAGCACATGGAAGATGCAGACACTTGGACAGTGTAACTATATTTTGTTGTTATTAACTTGCATATTTTCTATCTAGCACATTCTAAAATAAAACATCCTTGATCAAGCTTTGTGTCTCCATGGCATTTTCAGATACTGTTTCCTTATGCAGTGATGCAAATGTTCAAATGCCCTTTGCTTCAACTGTGCAGGAGCCTTTTCAGAGTTGTCAAAAAATAGTCTGCAGCCCTTCTGAAGCACTTAATCATTCACCATCCCTCAAATTTGACCAATCTACGATTATCTCTGGGCACTTCACAATTCGAGGCCAAGAACTCACAACTATACAGAGAGTAAACCAAACAGTTCTTGACCTAAATAGCCACCCACAGCATTGTCAAAAAGCTTTCAAATTTGCTGCTATTTATTTGTAAAATCACTGGCAAATTCTTCTTTTTCAACAATCCTTACGATGTTATGATGCTAGTTTCCATAGGCGTGGTTTTCAGCTGGGACTTACTGATGTGACACATTCGAAGGATGTGGGCATGGTTTATGAACTCTGTCATCAGCGGAATATGAGGCAGGGTGAAAACAGGGTGATTTAAGCAGCTGTGAACAGCCCACTTGAAGAACACAATAATTAATAACAGACACACAAAAAGAGTTTGACATGCCAGCAGCTGGATAGAGACAGCAGAGCTGAAAAGTTTGGCCTTGAATTGTGAAGTGCCTAGAGTTAATCTTGAATTATGATTGCCGCTATACAAATACAAATTAATTGAACTGAATTAAAGAAATATGAGTCAAGCACTGGAAAAACACTTCCACCTTAGTCTTCACGGGTTAACCCTCTGTGGGGGCTGGTGGCGCTGCAGATCCTGTTTTGATGTTTTAACAGTATCTGTTGGTGTTTTGATTCACTGCTGCTGTTCACGCCTTTTTCCCTGTGTTTCAGATGGTCCTGTCTCCCCCTCCCTCCTGTGCTCATTCCACACACCTGCTCCCTCTCCTCCCTGGGCTTCCCACCTGTGTCTCGTCTCCCTGATTAGGCTCCTAGTGTTCTTAAGCAGCAGTGGGTCCCTCTGTCCAGTGCGTGTTCATTGAGTTTGAGTCTGTGTCAGTACCTGCCTGTCACTCGACCGTCTGCGTCCAAGCCTTCTGTCTGCTCCATGTGAGTTTTTCCTTCTGCTCACTCCGGTGAGCCGCCTCTCTGTTCCCCGTCAGCTCTGTGTGAGCTCCTGCCCTGTTCCTGTGTTTGTCTGACTTCCTGATCTTCTGACTTTCGCCTGTCTCTGGATCTTCTGTCTGCCCGGCTCCCTCACCCTTCACCTGTGTTCAACCTGCCAGCTCGCCTAACCCTCTCTGTGCCTCTGCCCTGGTTATTATTAATATTTCATTCTTCTTCTCCTTTCGGCTGCTCCCCTCAGGGGTCGCCACAGCGAAACACCAATGAGTCGCATGTTTGATCTGGCATAGGTTTTTTACGTCGGATGCCCTTCCTGACACAGCCCTCACAACAAGGGACCTACCTCTGCATATAAGCAGCATAAATACCTATTTTTATTAATATTTTATTATTATAAATAAAACTCTGCTTATACCAACCGTGCTCTGAGTCTGGCATATAAGTCTAGTTCTGTCTGCCTGCCTAATTAGTCCTGACACCCTCAAAGACCTGGATGACTACTCATGGTACTGTCAAAAAACATGCAAAAGTTTTCCGTTTCAGTGATGTAAAAGTAAAATTGGACCCTTAACTATTCAACATTATGACACTATCTACTGTAATATGTTGATAATGCAAAATGTTCTGTTTAGGTCAGGGTCGGCAACCCTTCCAATGTAAAGAGACATTTTTGGACAAAGAAACAGTTATGAGCCACAGAAAATATTAAATATATAATATGTTAACCCATTACATAGCATGTGAAAGATGCATGTTTTGACTGGCAACATGTTTACACCACTCACTACACCACATGATTACCTTGTTCATTTGTTAAATTTTTATGAATTTGTTCATTTTGTTTGTTTTTAAACATTTTTTCTTCATTTCCTTGATTATTTTTGCTGGATTCTGTTCATTTCGCAGAATACTTCATTCAGATTTTTGTCCATTTCTGTTCATTTTTTAAAGCTGTATTATATTTTTGTGAATTTTTCAACATCTCTGTGAATAATTTGGGTCATTATTTTTGTCTATTTTTTAATTATTTTTTTAATTATAATTATACAGACTATTGTGTTAATTTCCTTTTATATTTTAATTTTTCATCACGTTGACTATTGTAGTCATTATGTGATTTTTGTTCATTTTCCTTATTATTGTACACATGTTTGTCTTAATCTGCTAACATTTCTAATGATTTTAATTATTTTACCTTTGTTCAGTTTTCTTCATTTTATGTATTATGTGTTTTAATTTTGTTCATAATCTTGATGATTTAGTTCATTTTGTGGATTATTTTCATAAGTGTTATTTTATATTATTTGTTTGTTATTTTGGTTTATTTTGGAGTTATTCCCACCAATGGACAAATCCACAGGAGCCACTGGGGGGAGGGTAAAGATCCACATGTGGCCCTGGAGCCACAACATGCAGACCCCCAGTCTGGGCCTATAAGGGTTAGTGAAAATTAAGGACATAATAAATAAAATGTACAATCAACGAAATGAGCAAAAAATGAAGAAAAAAATGACGAAAAGGGAAGTGTGTCTGCATTGGTATGGAATTGGAATCCAGCATGAATCTAATCTCAGTTGCTGTGCTCTGAATAAATACTAAACATCTTGTAATTTGTTTGAACTCACACGATGCTGGCCAGAATTTAAATTAAAGGGCTTGAATTGACCCAGAGCTTTACCATGAAATGTGTTTGTCAAATCTGTCCCATATGTGTTTTCAGTCCAGCAGGTCAGAGAGACTAATGAGAGGTCAATCCTTGTTTAAAGCTGATACCTATTGCTGGTGAAAACGATGACATGAGGTCAAGGGTTCTGTCCTCTGCACCGTAGCCGAGCTGATTGTTCTGTCTGAAAAACTGCTTGCTGGAAGTCAGTGGCAGCTGGTGATATTTTTTTTTTACCTGAAAGCATCACTACCTCCCTCAGGCAGTCTCTCCAGCTCTGCCACTTACAAAAAAGAGGGTATTAGGAAGATAAAAAAAAAGATGGAGGGAAGGGCTGAGCAGGGAGATGGATGGAAATGGCAGAAATTAGGTTATTCATTTTAGGCTTGAACACACACATATCTACACAATCATCATCTATCCAGGTGTTTAAACCCATAATGTCCACTTGAGTTATTGGACGTCATAGATGTGCCAGAATGCGTGTTGTTTTCCATGGCGGTAAATGATATGTTTGTACATTTGTGTGTAGGCATTCTTTGTTTCCGTAGGGCAGAACACCTATCCATCCTGCACCCTCTCTCTAATCTCGCCCATACATCTCCACTTCTGCTTCTCCATTTCTCTGCCTCTTTCTCTCAGTCATCCATCGACGTGGAGGGCAGCCATTACAGCTCAGGCTGATCACCACTTTTCATCACAGCACATGGGTTCGAAAGGAAAATCAGTCACTGGGTGTGTGTGAATGAGGTGAAAGAGAGGCTAGGAATCGAGGAAGTAGGTTTCATTTGAGCATTTTTATTCTCCATCTCTGGAGCCTTTTAGAAATTTGGAACACTGAACATTTCATTTTCTGTCAGTCTGTTCTATTTTTTATCAGTCTGAACAAGAAAATGAACAACACAATCAAAAAACTGAGCAAGAAATGAGTGAAAATCGACCAATCGTTGAATTATAAATTGATACCAAATGGAATTCCTTCACAGGGAGAAAATATTTTACACAAATCATGACATTTTCAAGTATTTCATACTTTGAAATGATATAAGATCTACAGTATCTAATACTGTGAATAACGGCATGTAAATCAAAATTTAAAAAGTGGCTCAAACAAGAAAATGATCAAGAAATGAACAAAATACTAGACAAAAAAGAGAAGAAATTAATAAAATACCAAAAAAGACAACAAAACAATTGAAGAGGAAAAGAAAATAGTAAGCAAAATATTAACAAAATAAGCTTCAAGTAAACAAAATTAACAAAACCCCTCCAAATAATCCACAAAAAATCAACAAAATAAGCATGAAAAAAATAAAATTTACAAAATGATGAACAAATGTTGACAGAAAATGAACAAAATAATCCAAAATGACCAAAAAAGTTTTTTTCTGACTCCTGACAGAACACATTTATCATGTCTGTGAGCCATGCCGCAATCACAGTGTCGTTGGAGTCTGAATTTTGTTTTCAGTTTGACATTAAAGAGTTGTTTATTGTAAATTCTTGTCAAAGAACAGATGATAATTCATTTTGTAATGCAATAAAAGGTGAAAACATTGAAGAAGGATTAATATGTCTTATGGCCAGAGTAAACTTATGAAACTGTAGTATCTTATCTTATCTATCTAGGCTTTTGTTTTTCTTTTTTTTAACCTGTGTTCAGTGTTAGGGCAAGTCCACCACAGTGAGGAAGAAAATCAGTTGTGACTGTTAACATGGTAAAAGCTTGTCCTCAGTTGCTGAGATCTTTAACGGCAGTAAGGCATTAAACAGATGAGTTACAGTGGCACCGAAAGCTCTAATAGCCATGTCGTTCTCTCTCCGACTCTTTCAGTTTCAGTCTGTGCTGCAGTGTTTTTCATTCAGTTACTGCAACACATTCCCCTCTGTCAAAAGTACACCTGAGCCTCTTTTACTAGGTCTATTGGAGGGGGTCCAATGCTCTCCTCAAAGACTTCGGATTTCTCTTTCCTTCTACTTTTTCACCTATTGGAAGAAATCCAGCGCATCGCTCCTCCTCCCCCTTTTTCCCCTCCCTTGTTCACCCTCTCTTTCTGTCTGTCTGTGCCTTTGCCGTGCACCTCAGGTTTTTAAGATCTCAGGACTAGAAGGGTGATTTCATCCTTCACTGGGCCATGAAAGCTCTTTATAAGTACATTGCCACCGCCAGCGCATTAATCGCCTTGGCCATATTGATTAGGCTGTTCTGTAGTGCGAGCCAGCATATGGATGACAGGGGGAGAAAGAAAAGGGAAAGGAGAGGGGGAAAGAGTACAGGAGGCAGCGTAGAAGAGGAAAAAGAGCGCATTAGGATCTGCTAATGAGACTTCAGTAATAAGGTGGTTTGAATCTCACTGTCAGTGCAAATTAAGTATGCAAGTGAGGTTGGTCTTGATATAGTAGGTGTGGATCAAGCAGACACTGTATGGCAGAGGATGTTATTTAGAGGATTTATTGTGAATCTGGCATGTAATCAGCAACAAGACTGGATGAATGGAAGATGATGGATGGATGGACAGTGTTAAATGTTTGCAATATCACAATTCATTAAAAAAAAAGTTGCTTCCAGTTTTCCAAACAAAAAATAAGCATGTTTATTCATGTCTTGCTATTTCAATAAAAAAATCAATTCCAAAACTATAATATTTGAAGCATATATGACAGTAGAAACGCCTAGTGGTAGGAAGTGCTGTGTAAGGTAAATTGAAGCAAGCCTTAGAAAATTTGTTAAAATTCTAAGTTCACATCTATGTATCCACACTGTTGCCTTCATGCAGTTCTCTCAATTGCTGGCGACTTCCTATTAATTTAGTTTGCAATCTTGACCTTTACCCTTTGGTAACCTTGATATAATCAACTCATCATTGAATTGAAGTGGATGTCTGTGCTGTGATGTTTCAGACCTACCACACTCAGAAGTGAAGCTGACCTTTTACTTTCTTGGGTTCTGTCATTATTTTATCCTGTAACATATTTGTGTGATGACTTCTTCATAATTACCCCTACGATGAGATGGCGACTCATCCAGGGTGTATCCTTCTTTCAAGCTGAGTCAGCTGGGATAGGCTCCAACCACTACCCTGACCCTCCATAGGATTAAGTGGAAGAAAATTGTTGAATGGTTCTTCATAATTGATGTAAATTTTGCACTTATGCCCTTAAATATGGTGTATGGGGTCACAGCAACCTTCAAATTTGGCTGATAAGATGCAATTAGTTCATCCTTGAGTGAAAATTGGTTTGAGAGGTGTGGCATTTCAAAGAGCAAAGTTGAGCTTTGAGTTTTTGGACATAAAATGTCACATACATTACCATTGAGTATTCTTTATTTGTGGCCTTAAATGTGGCTTGTGAGGTCACAGTGACTTTGACCTTTAAGCACTGAAACATAATCAGTTAAAGAAAACGTCCAAGAAAACATTTGTGCCACATGACTGTCTTACTATGATGTCACTTTTCAAACATTATAGAAACTGACAGCATTCCTACACAGATGCATGAAAATGTGGATTATGTGTACAGTGGTACCTCGCCGTATGAACGCTTCCCCCTACAATATATTTGCAGTACAAAAAGAATTTGAGCCAAAAATGTGTCCCAGCAACCGCAAAGAAACATTGCATTACGAAAGAGAGAGAGACCCGGAAGTGAACTATGGCCCACCTGGAAGTGACTGTGATAAAAATCAAACTAGTAGCTACTGTAGCTAGCTAATATCAGTAGCTACCAACCTAGTACCATGCTAACAACAATACAGTAGCCTCAGACATCAGTAAACAAAAGCCTACAAAACACGTGCAGCACATGAGATGCGTGAATCACACAACGTTAAACCAGAGTTACTCCAGCGGCGATAACACAAAATTAGCTCAGTTACAGGCACATGCACCCAAACTATGGTCCACAGCATATGCTAATACCCGGAGCTACTAAGGTAGCAATGTGCTAACAACAATAGTCAGTCAACATTGGTAAACACAGTCTACCGGGACCTTAGACCGAAAACACATGCCACATCAACTCGAACGATCCACAACTAATTTCCACACATGCACTTTACCACACTTTACCGCCATACACAATAATACAAAGCCAAAAAAGTAACAGAGTCCAATGCTAACTGGTTAGCTTAGTCACTAAGCCAACTCACACTGCCTTGCTTGGCTAACACTGAACTAATTAGCTGTAAGCCACGCCGACTTGAAACAAACCACATTATTTTCACACACTGAAGCACATAAAACACTTGCTAACACTTCATTTCATGTTCCGGTCAAACGTCCCATAAGTTAAGAGTCATTCACTCCCGGTTCTAAGATCTCAGACGAGTCCTCACTTGTTACGAGGTTATCCTCTCGGTTAGCTTACGATTGCTATGATTCCATTCCTGGACACCTAGGCCAGGCTCAGTACCCAGTGAGCTGAGACACACTGCATCAGCCAAGGAAGCAACGCGCAAATGTGTCAGCACCGACACATCCGGTGACAAAGGGTTAAACCATCTACAGTATCTCACAAAAGTGAGTACACCTCCCACATTTCTGCAGATATTTAATTATATCTTTTCACGGGACAACACTGAAGAAATGACACTTTGTCACAATGAAAAGTAGTCAGTGTTCAGCTTATATAACAGTGTAAATTTATTGTTCCCTCAAAATAACTCAAAATACAGTCATTAATGTCTAAATCAC
>JAQQAE010004295.1:0-18980 GCA_029823295.1 Pseudamia nigra | reverse complement strand
AAAACAGTCTCTTGATGTTTGATTTGTACTGACCATACACATACAATCAAGCGCTATTATCCTAACATACTGCACATCTTATTAACGGTGGGGGAAACTGGAATGCCTGTAGGAAATGAGCACATACATGGGAAGAGCATGCAAACTCAATGCAGAACGGCTCTATACTGTCCAGGGATTGAACCCTCTTGCTGTGATACAGTATCTGTTGTGACCACCATTTGCCTCACACAGTGCAACACATCTCCTTCACATGGAGTTGATCAGGTTGGTGACTGTGGCCTGTGGAATGTTGGTCCACTCCACTTCAATGGCTGTGTGAAGTTGCTGGATATTGGCAGGAACTGAAACAAGCTGTTGCGTATGCTGACCCAGAGCATCCCAGACATGATCAATGGGTGACATGTCTGAGTACGGTGGCCATGCAAGAGCTGGGATGTTTTCAGCTTCCAGGAATTGTGCACAAATGCTTGCAACATGGGGCTGTACATTATCATGCTGCAACATGAGGTGATAGTCATTGATGAATGGCACAACAATGGGCCTCAGGATCTCATATCTCTGTACACTCAAAATGCCATCAATAAAATGCACCTGTGGTCATTGTCCATAACATAACCTGCTCATACCACAACCCCACTGCCGCCATGAGCCACCAAGGGCCATTTTGATTCACAATGTTGACAAACCGCTCACCCACACGATGCCATGCACGCTGTCTGCCATCCCTACAGAATCAACCATAGAATGTGAGCATTTGTCCACTCAAGTCAGTTACGATGAGGAATGGCAGTCAGGTCGTGACCCCAATGAGGATGCCGAGCATGCAAATGAGCTTCCCTGACATGGTTTCTGACAGTTTGTGCATAAATTATTTGGTTATGCAAACTGATTATGGTAAATGGTCTTGCAGTTTTATATAGCACCTTTCTACCCTACGGCACTCAAAATGCTTGACGCTGCTTTCCATTTACCCATCCACACACACATTCATACACCAGTGATACTCACTGGGAGCAATGTGGGGTTCAGTGTCTTGTTGAAGGAGCTGGGGATTGAACCGCTAACCCTTCGGTTCCTGTACAACCCGCTCTACCTTCTGAGCCACAGCCGCCCAGCAGCTGTCCAGGTGGCTGGTCTCAGATGATCTTGGAGGTGAACATGCTGGATGTGGAGGTCCTGGGCTGGTGTTGTTACATGTGGTCTGTAGTTGTGAGGCTGGGTAGATGTACTGCCAAAATCTCTGTAACACCTTTGGAGATGGCTTATGGTAGAGAAATGAACATTCAATTAATGGGCAACAGCTCTGGTGGACATTACTGCAGTCAGCATGCCAATTGCATGCTGCCTCAAAATTTGTGTCCTCTGTGGCATTGTATTGTGTGATAAAACTGCACATTTTAGGGTGGCCTTTTATTGTGGCCAGCGTAAGGCACAACTGTGCGATAATCATACTGTCTAATCAGCATCTTGATACGCCACACCTGTGAGGTGGATGGATTATCTCAGCAAAGGAGAAGCGCTTGCTAACACAGATTTAGAGAAATCTGTGAGCAATATTTGAGGGAAACGGGCCTTTTGTGTATATTGAAAAAGTCTTCGATCTTTGAGTTCAGCTCATGAAAAATGGAAGCAAAAACAAAAGTGTTGCATTTAAATTTTTGTTCAGTGTAGATTGCTATGAGATTACAAATTGAAAGCTGTGAACAATATGAAAGGTACTGGAGGAAGAAGGGGTCAGGAGGTTGGCTTGTGTTGATGCTGTGAATACAAAATGCCTCCTTAGTGAACAAAGTGACAAAAGAGGTGGGAGGGGGTATGTGATTGTGCCACAATAGATCTAGGACAGGTTATTTAAGTTAAGCATGCATATCTCTCATTATCTTTCCCAGCAGATACTGTGATCACAGGTCAGTCTTTGTTTTAATGGCTCTGCTGTGATCTCCAGGCCTGCTATTTGAGGAGATATCATTGAAACAAGACAAGGTTTTGTTTCATTTTGTCACTGAATCCGAGAGAAGTGCTAAACATGCAACCCACACATGCAGATTGACACATGCAAACAATAGCAACAAGACAGCCAGACCAGTGTTGATAGCATTTCCATTACATCTATTTCAGAATGCTGCTCAGATCCTGTTGAGCTAAGGCATCTGGCTCGTATTGTCCAGCCACTCTGCAGACAGCTTGTCAATATGTTGAGTCACTGGAAAGAGCAGGGATGACAGGCCTCTAAGAGAGTCCCAAGCAGAACAGCCCCAAGAGGGAAAAGGACAACGGTTTGAGAGACACTCAATTATAGTTCTCATTGAGTGTTGTGGGAATAGTTTATGGAACAGATTGTGTAGATGGCAAAAAACATGCATCTATCAACACCAGCATCTAGGTACACAGTACTTGTTTGTTTGCATACTAGTAACTGCAGAGCTTAGAAATACCAGGTTGTATGATGGAGGTGAGTGAGGTTGCAGAGCTTGTATTAAAATGCATTTCAGAAATAACATTTTAGTAATAGAATTTGGTGTCAGCAATGTCTTTGGAAGAAACGAACAGCTTTACATGGATGCAGTTTCACAGTATAGCATATATCAAAAGGGATGATGGAAAACCTGTTTACAAATTTAACTGCGCAGTTCAATCACCAGTTTTAAGCTCCAGTAGGTATGGCATGTTCATCTATTTTGTGATGCATGCTTGACTCCGTTTGTAATTTAAAAACCTTAACATATAAATTACTTCGTCTGCCTGTATGTTGGTGAATTGAGATTGAAAGCATTTCTCCCCAGCCTTTCCAGATCTCATGTCTCATCTCTCTTCTAGACGGCCTTAAAAAAACGGTTCGCTGTGCAGTCAAAACAGTTTATCGTTGGTTTAGAGCCCACTGAGACAAACAGTCCCTCACACCTTGTGATCAGAAAGATCTGTCAGCATTTTCAGTCTACGTTCTCTCCCAGTCTCCTCCGAGGGGCTTAAGCTTCTATTTATTCCTGGTGGTTCATTTGAGCTTAATCACATCGCACCAACTAGCAGCCACCTGGGGATGGGCAGAATTAATGAGTGTGAGGGACGGCTGGCAGATGGATAGGGGGCCAAGGGCCCCGCTAGGAGTGTGCAGAGAATGCCTGCTGGTTAGGAAAAAAAATGTTCCCCCTCTAGAGTCAGCCACACTGAGAGTAATGACAAGGAGAGACTGAAGCTGTCTGCAGGCTGACTGATGGTTCCGGGCTGTCCACACTTCTACGATAGTCTACAGAAACCCTAAGGGCTCTCAGAAAGTGGGGATCTAATATCTGTGTTAGCAGTGAACAGCAAATTATTTCGTGAAACATGATTGATATCATTGTTAAAACCTGACCCATACTGGCAAGGGTCATGACCTTGTCTGTACCAAATATATGAATTCTCGATTAGGAAGATTTCTCAGACAAACTTGGAAATATTTGTACATCTGTACATTTTCAAGACACTACTTTGATTCATTTTTAAACCAGAAGTTTTTCATTATCTAGCCTTAATACTTTTAGACAATAGATTATATGAGCTACTTTGTTACAGCGGCTTTTCATTGTAATACATGTCCTGTTAAAGGTAGGTTGCCACTTCCCTGTAATGAATATAAATAGTGCATGTGTTGCTGCAGTCTTTGGATTCATATAAACTGATGAGTCCTTTTGTCATCATTTTGTATGTGCTGCATATTTCATATTTGTATATTCATCTTGATGAATATACAAGGTAGCAATCTTGTATATACAAGGTTTGTGTTTCTTTCTTGTGGCAAATGAAGTAACATTTTTTCAGAATTACAATCGGTATTTATCATTTCTTTTATAATGAATTATGAGTACAGCTATTGTCTCATTGCCAGCGCCGTCTATGGAATTTAAATATTGGATGATGAGAGGTGAAACAAATTAAAGCTGCTTGATATCTGACTTTTTTTGTCTCCCTTTTCTTCCATGTTTCTCCTTTTTCCAACTGACAACTGCTTGTGGCCTGTCAGGTAAGAGTTGCAAATACTTTATACATACTGTACTTCTGTTTGATGTGTCCCGTTTGCAGTGTAACACACATGCTGATAAGAATAATCTGGCTCATGGCTTAACTGATCTTTGTTACCTGTAGAGCAATTTGTGATTTGTTTTATTCCTCTGATGATACACTTATCTAATCTATTTACCGTATTTTCCGGGTGAAAGGTCACTCCGGTATGTTGGTCGCACGAGCCAAAAAAAGCATAATGAAGAAGAAAAAAACGTGTATTAGTCACTCTGCAGAACAGGTTGCATCTGTTCGGGGAATGCGCGTCAGGCGCGCGGCCGCAGAAGAGGCAGCTCGCAGCTCGCCTCCTCTAGCGGCTGTCAGGGTGTCAAACACCGTATAGTCGAATTTATTCAAAATACAAGTCGCTCCGAGGTATTTGTCGCTCCCCTCGCCAGACGATGCAAAAAAGCGACTTTAAATCAGGAAAATGGGGTACTCAGAAATGTAATGGGGTGTTTTTATTCTTTTGGAATTTTTGAAATTTTTATTATCTGAATGTCTCTGGGCTCCTTAAAGGTTTCAGACACATTTAGGTTAACTCATGCCCATCTTATTTAATCTCCAAATAGTTAAATCCACATAGTTATGTCCTGTGTTCCTCTTCGGACTGTTTAGAAAAGAACACAGGCAAACTGTCTCAACCCTGCTGTTTCACCTTTGCCCTTTGCCCTTTGCTTATCAGTGTACTCAAGTGATGTGATCCTTGCCCATTTTGTGGCCTATCTACAACAAACTGCAAACCCCATAGACAATATACCTGGGGATACCTTAAAGCACATGAATTAAGGCCTCTGCAGCTGTTCACATCCCAGCCAGCTATTACACCACTGCAGAGAAGCACAGTGTTGTGTAGCTTTCAAGGACAGTCAGAAGTTAATGTGGCCCCTCTATGTGCAGGCAGACTGTCTGGCTGGTCTCAAGTGCCCTAGCTGTAGACTCTCCACCGTGTATTAAGTACAGATTGTGCAGCATCAATCATACTGCCATAGGATGACCAAGGAAATTAGGCCATATGGTTAAGTCCTTGGTAATCATATGTATAAGTGGTGAGCGGTGGTTGCTGTATGTCAATGAATTGCCCTTGCACTTTCTGTACCGCTTTCAAGGTGCTGCTAACAGTGGAAAGTGTTCAGAGTTAAATGTCTCATATTGCGAGAATCCATCTTTTTGGGGCATTGTCGTTTAAAAGCTGTGAAAATATGAATTTGCTCAGTACTACTGAGAGAAGATGACCAATAGGAAATACAAGCCATTTAGAATTTTTGTATTTATGACCTCACAAGTCAAAACAAATCATATAGATGAGCTAAAAAGTATCAGTACAATTTTAAATATAAACATTCAGAGTTTCAGTTTTAAAACATCAAAAGTTACAGCCAATCACAATCGAGATAAAATAAGCTTTCCCCCCATGAGTAAATGCCAATGTTTCAGTGTTGTAGGATGGAAAGTGTGTGGCAGAGTTGTACAAAAAGATTATTAAAAAAATAGACACAAACACCACCAGTCATCAGGTTAGACATGCCTTCTCTTTCAATGTTTTATCTGTATGTTTTTAATTTTGAGCATGTACACCTGTGAAAGAACACATGCGGTATTATATAGTAAACAAAAGTGTTAAACAAACCAGAACATTTTTTATATTTTAGATTCAGTTGTCTTGTGCAGCAGAAGGTTGGGTACAGAGTCGATAGCCCTATTAGTGCAGCTACAACTACTATACAAATCCACATGATGGCAGGAAACACTCAAATGAAGTGGTCTATCATTACTTTCAGAAATGAAGGTCAGTCAGTCTGAAAAATCTCAGGTCCTTTGAATGTGTGTGGTAGCAGTGTTCAAGTAGCACTAACAGGGCTGTTGACTCACCCACCTTTACCTCTCTCTTCTTCTGCACAAGTCAACTGATGGTCTGGCCCATTAAGACGGCAAGAAATGGCACAAATTAACTTTTGACCCAGTACATGATTCTGGGTGACTGCCTTGTGAATCTGATGAGAGGATGCAAAGTTGTCATCAAAACTGAATGTGGCAACTTTGGACAATCTAAAATACAATGGGGTAAATAAGTATTTAGTCAGCCACCAATTGTTCAAGTTCTCCCACTTAAAAAGATGACAGGGGCCTGTAATTTTCATCATCAGTTCACCTCAACTATGAGAGACAAAATGAGAAAAAAAAATGTCCAGAAAATCACTGTCTGATTTTCAAAGAATTTATTTGTACATTATGGTGGAAAATAAGTATTTGGTCAAAAACAAAAGTTGATCTCAATTCTTTGTTATATACCCTTTGTTGGTACTGACAGAAGTCAAAGGTCAAATATTATATGACCTTTTTAATACATTAAGATTAAAATTTTGATTTTGATGACATTAGTCAAATGCTCATTGTTCTGGGATTTTGTTACCAGATATTTGCTTGTACACAGCAGGTATTGTGTGATCAAACAGTATTTCTGTTTCCTGTCACTACTTTTTTCTCTAAATTTCGAAGATATTTCCACCCTCGTTTTTGCAGTGATTTGGAAAGAATGTAAATGTGGCAGAATGTGGAAACTGTGTTGAATTCTGAGCAACAGCAAGAAAATCTGAACAATATACTGCAGAGGATCTGCACTCCATCCATTTTCTACCCCTTAATCCTCGCCGGGGCTGGAGCCTATCCCAGCTGACTCAGGGCAAAGGCAGGGTACACCCTGGATGAGTCGCCAGTTCATTGCAGAGGAACTGTACTTTAAAATCATATTTTGAAACTCAAAGGGAAATCTTTAAAAGCAGTCTTATATTTTAGTTGGATGATTTTCCAGTGCTTTCTTGTATCAATGAACAATTCAGTGGGCCATTCCTTGACCTAGGCAGAAGATGAGGTAGAAATCCTTTAAAAGATCAAACTGAGATATGTTATTTTGCACTTCTTTACAGTCTTTTGCATCATCTTTATCAAAGTGGATTGCGCTGTATTTCACAAAAAGTGCTTGCACTTGGGATTTAAGGAGCCCCACCTGAGTGAAACAGTGTCTGAGATAGAATAAAAGCTTTCACTTTCACAACAGCAGTCCATATATCCCTACGGAATAAAGAGCTATGTGTGACACTGCTGTGGGACCTTGACAAAACAAACTGCATGGTCATAGTGTGTCTGCAACGTCACCAGAATTGAAATCCCCAGAATGCAGCAGGATGATTGCTGCTTCTCTCCCCTCATTGCCTTATTTTTTTTCTTCCTCTCATGGCCTAAATCAGACTTGTAATCAAAAGACATCCTTTTGAAAGCTTTGTGACACTAATCTGATGTCATTGTATGAAGTATTTTTTTTTTGCCTGGCAAATTAGTCCAGGGTACCGTTTCACAGTGACGTTGTAAGTCAGCCCTTGCGTCAGCATTCTGACTTAGACTCATCCTCTTCCTTTTGTCTGTGTCTACCTCCGTCTGCATTCTGTCAGACAGCTGTGCAGCATAGTCAACCTCCTACGTGCACCACATCCAATATTTATACGGTGCATGAAGGCGGATGGCATGCCAAGGAGCCAAATGTGAAAAAGCCTGTAGATTCTTGATTGAATGTATGCAGTCATGGCAGACTTTATTTAAGACACAGTGATACCATTGCATCGAAGATGCAAATCTTTGATACTTTCCTTCTCGCCTCCCTACCTCTTTCTGTTTTTCATTCTTCTTCATTATTATTCTCATTCAGAAAGACCCTACAGCAGGCTGTATCCAATATGGGCTGGCGTTTTCAACATTTATCCTTGAAGAATTCAATTACTGTTTTTCTTTTTTTTCCTCTCTTATGTACTCTTGTTCATCTGCAACCTTGAAACTGCTTTTATCATTTTTCATAACAATGCTCCAATATCATAAATTGGAGCCTATGTTCATTTCACACCATGCTCGGTATGATTGTTCCAGGAGCGGGACAGAGGACGGATATCACTAGCATCATTCAACGACTGGTTCATCAGTTGGGTTGCTCTCAGACAAACATTACGGGGAGAGCAATGATGCTGTTCAGACAGTAGTTAGTGTTTTTTAACCAATGAATCTTTTCTTTTTGAAGCATGCTTTTTATTTCCTTTCTTCTTGTGTGGTCTGACGGGTGAAGCCTTCTTTTTGCTAGTGTCATATTTTTTTCCAGAAAACAAAACAAAACTGACAACCCATTTGTCAGTAAGATCGCGTTCTTTTAGTCAACGCATGGCAAACTTGACTTTGAGGAATGGATGTATATTCAAAGATGAAATGCAAGTTAACGGCAATTTTAATGTTACTGCATTATTTCAGTTTGAATTTGTCATATTGTTTAATTTGATGTTGTTGATTTTTGCCCTTGCATTGATATCCTTTCTCAACCTTGTGTTTTCAAACAATGTGCTTTTTTTTAAGTGTTTATTTTAAACTTTGTCAAATTTAGTGCTAATGTTGTATATTTTACTTCTGCATGAGAAGAACTGTGTTCTTGTCTTAGATAATTTGGTCACCATACCTGCCTAGTCATTCCTTCTTTACTACTTTAATTCTGCAGTAGAATTGGTCGAGAGTTCACTTACCTCATGCAGCTCTGTTAAAATTAAAAAAGATAAAGAGCAGCAAAACTCTTGCATGCATAGTAAGTTTCATTCCTTGATGATTGCACCATGTTAAACCCCGGCATGTTGCATATAGCACTATATAATTATTGTATTTTTCCCAATGTGTTTGATCTCAAGATGGCGAGTAAAGTCAAATTAACTTTAAGGGCTAAGAGAGAATTATTTAAAGGTCATTAACACAAAATTGAATGATGCCTCAAACCAAGGTGGACTGGATGATTAAAACTGCACTGCTTGTTAATGCTGCCTCTTTCATTGGCTCTGCTGGCTAATTGAAAATGTATTTATTCCTCGGAAATCAGTGCCTGCTCTCAGCTTTCCCTCCTTCCCACTTAAGACAGTTGGCCGTGAGCGTTTAACTTTGTCTGTCCACTTAAAAAAAAAAGGTGATCATTGGCATGGGTTAATACTGACTTGATGATTAAGTGGCAGAATGTCTTTGAAGTACCAAAGTTAAATTTCTGCACATGTGCAAGCATTTGTCAAGAGGCACTATAGCGGGGCAGAGGAGGCCAGCATGTTGTGTGATGTCAGTGTATTTAAACAGAGCAAATGTAGTTTTAATTGTCCTTCTCTGCTCTCTCTCTTTGCTGCTCATTCAAATATGGGGAATGGCGAAGTTGCAGACATCAGAGACCTTGTGTTTCTTAAACTTTAGGGCATTTTTGTGGTAAACATTTTCTAATGGACAAATGTAATTCTCCTCTTCCTCCTCCTACTCCTGCTACCTTACTTGCTACTACAGCAAGCTAACATAAGGTATGCAGTGGAACAGATGTTATTATGCATGCTTGTGCAGATTAGCTAATCACAAGCACCACCTGGGTGTGCTGATTGCTATTAATCTGCTATTGTAATTGAAAATTAGGGGTTGCTCTGCAAAAGCATGCCGTCTCTTCATCGGTCCTAATAGATTCCTTACGCCTGCTTCCTGCCAGACTTGTCACTCATACTGTGATATACAGTATAAAAAGAGCATCAAACCGTTGAGGTACAAAGCTATGGAAATGTTCTGTTACAACTGACATAATTGGGACGTCACTCATGTTTTTCTGCCATGGCTCTGTTAAGTCTGTGCAGCCATCTAGGTTCCTCAAATGTAAATGCAGAAAGCATCATTTACAACAGAGTGTATTTGTTTAGTCGTAAATACTAATTCCAATGCACTGTAGTTGAAGCCAACTTCACCTCCACTGTTCAACCATGGTTGAAATTTTAATTTGATACATAATTTGATGCTTATCCATTAACTGGAGACTAATTGAGTGATAAGACTATTAAATAATCCAGGATTCAAAAAGGTTTTCACTTCTAGATATTTCAAAACTGTACCAACTCCAGCATGTAATAGAATCTTTACCAAAGCAGAAAATGCAACTTTGTCCAGTTATATTAACACTTCCCTTAAGATGATTAAAAACCAGTGTGTATGCTGTGACAACAGGCCAGTTCACAGCATAGTGAGTTTCCCAGTAAAAGAAACACTGTATTTGGTGAAAGATGCCGTGCCACTGAGCCCAGTCTTGATCCCTGTGCTCCTTCGCCCATTGATAATCCTGTTCAGAAATGTTCTCAGTTAAAGAGGATTATCACGTAGAGCGGTATGAATGTCCCTCCAGTTGTATCTCACAGTTAATTAAATTTATCATTGTCTTCTGAATGGTTGGCATCCTCATTCTGCTCTCATGCTGGGACATGTACACTAATAAAGAGATGTTCTGTTTGAGTAATTACACCTAATGGGTTTGACCCACCTGGGATTCATGTCCTTAATTTGCTCATCCACGTGTGAGTATGATAGATGATTGGTGTATCTGTATATAACAGATATTAAACAGCAGGGTGACACTTTGGTTTTGTTGTGTCCTTCCTTTGGAACTAAAGTAAAAAATCTTTTAGTGAATGACTTACAGGTTGCACATTGTACTGTATGACATCTCAACGTAGTCACGGCCACAGTTGTCATTTCTGTCTCAAGAGCTCAGCCAAAGGAGTCAAAAGTACCTTAAGTATGCTAAAAGTGAACCAGTGACAGGGAAAGCTAATGATATTCCTTTTAATAACTCAGATTTGTGTTTTCGGCGTGTAGCTGCCATTGTGTGCTGTCATACTGTTGCCCTCTCTTCTCCTTCATTGCTGGCAGCATCATACTTGTTTTTCATATCACTTGACACATAAGAGCAGGGTTGTTTTGTTGCAGAGCGAGACACACTTCTCCCCACTAAGAGATGGCACAGCTTTCAACTGTCAAAAACCTTGAGCAGTGTGTGTGGAAGGAGAAAGAGGTGAGGAACACTTGCCACCCAATTCATCCATGTGCAGTTGAGGTGTACAAGAAGATGGACAACAATACCACTAATACATATGTAGCTGTGTGAAGTCTCCATCAACACTTGCACAAACATTGTTCTGTCTCGTCTCACTGTTTTTTCTTTTTCTCTTTTCCATATCTTTGACCTTTATATTAACCATGTACATTGTGTGCTGCTGTAGGTGTCAGGTTTCCTTACTTTTTTTTTTCTTTTAAACAGTGTAGCAGATCTTTGTTTGTGTATAGCAGGCGGACATCCATGGCAAAATAACCCAGATAATTATCATTGAGTGAGTCTGTGGGAGGTGGTCAGTGTGTTTGTGGTCAGGATGATTATGTTCTGAAGCATTTATTGACATTACACTACATCTCTATGAAGTAATATCTATCAGGTGTTGTGGTTCTCGGGGATTGGTTGTTGTGGTTTGGTTAATGTTGGTCTACTGAATGGGTTATATATTTACTATGGTGGCTTACTCACAGATCTGACTTAACCACATTAGTCTCCATTCCTTTGTCATGATGGAAACAAGTTGAACGGTTGAGGGGGTGAGCCGTGCTTTTATCTGTGTGTGAGTGCCTCCCGGTATAAATGAGAACAAATCTAAATGAGTCAGCTGGAACCATCACACATGGAATGAATCAGCCAAACAAAGTCCCAAGTCCTCTGGATGGAAAGCTCAGACATGCTATCGCTCTGACATCATTCTAGTAACAGAGACCTATGGATCAACAGGGAGAGGACTCGCCTCTATTAAGTCAGTTCTGACTGGATCAGTCCCTGAGCAACACAACACCATGACTCACCCATTGAGGCTGGGTGTCATTAGCTCTCTGTGCACTGTTCCTAGCTGAGAGAAAGCCCACTCCTTTGAAAATATTTTCAAGTTGCTAATAAAGTGGGTTGGATTTGGATCTAACAAATATGCTCATCTTCTTCCTGGCATATAGTCATCATCTCTCTCTGTAGCACTGTGATGCATCATGTAGGAGACAGAGTAAATTCTGTGCATATTGCAGGGTTGCAGTTATGCAAACTCATATACCCTGATGCACACACGTTGTGATCTCTGCACCTACTCTGCAGTGTTTATAGATAGGGTGTTGGTTGACTAAAACTCCAATTCTGGCTGTCTCCTAACAGCAGCAAGCACACAGATGTTCATTCTGATTCGCATCAGTTCACCACCAACCCATCAGTCAGTCTGCCGGTCATGTTGGAAGAATTATTTAATAAACATAAGTAAGGTCTGTTATGTGTGGCTAGAAGAATGCAAATTATGGTCTTGAAAACAGCATGAGGTAAATATTGAGTTGACATTCAGCATTTGTAAGGAGGTTTTGCCTCTGATTCTTTGTGTACCTGCTCTCTGGTGTCTGGCTGCTACAGCCTTTTCATCTGCTGTGAGTGACTGATGTGGCTGCCCTCTCCTCCCTGGGCATCTGCCCAGCTTATTGAGCATCCCCTTGTGTCTACCTTCAAAGTGATACAGATAAATCATGGACTAAATGTCACTACCCAGTGGCTGAGCAATGTCCATAGGGCTTCATTGAGCTGTCATACACTTACCATAGTGTACAGGCACACTTGACGTGTTCAGAAACCCTATTACTATAACTCTAACCATCTTCTGCACATGCATCTCTTGTTAATAGGGATAAGAGGTGAGCATTGGGTTGAAATGACTGAAGTCCAGCCAACTAATGCATTTTAGTGATAGAACTATGTCCTCTTTTGCAGCCAGGAGCTCTAGCACATGATAGATGGATGTGCTGTAATGTAGCAGAGTGGTTTCTCCTCATCCACAGATCTCAGTTTGACCTGCTGTAGATGGAAGACATGGATCAGGTTGTGATTGTGTGTGTGTGTGTGTGTGTGTGGGTGGGGGGTGGGGGGGGTGTGCAGTGAGAAATGGTGGAAATCATTCCCTGGACACAGGATTGTTTTTTTTTTTTTTTTTTTTAGCCACATGCCCTGGTGATTGCTTTTCAAGGTAGTGAAGGACCAAGCAAGAACTTTGGTTCCAAGATGTTTGTTGGAGCTAAAATGTTTCTTTGAGAAGGTTTTAATGGTTACTGTCCTTTGAGCATGTTGCTCATGTTTACTGAAAGGTCCTTGTATGTTGACTGAAAGCCTGTCAGTGTTCTAGGGCTTTGAATGATCGTTTTTATAAATCTGTTATTTATTCATTTGTTTATTCAAAACTCATTGTTAAATCTGTTCAATCTGATAGTTGTCCAAAAAACTGGATGTATTTGTAAAACAATATAGCATAAGAAAAAGCCAACTATTAATTTTTAAGGACCAGAATGTTTGCATTTGCAGGTGATAATTACCTGCAATAGGCAACTTACTTATTAATCAGTCAACTAACTTTTAAAATTTCAGTGTGTGCAAATAAATCTGTGCCGTGTTCTTCTGTTTCTGGGATGCAGTTTAAAGATGTATGTGACTCAGGGATCCAGTCAGCATCTGGGTCAGACTGGCAACAAGAGATACACATAAAATCAGCAACTGCAGCTCCTCCGGCTGTGCATTCCAATACAATGCATTTTGCTCAGTTGTGCATATTATTAGCAGATGTGCCTAAAACATCACTGCTGACTAACCAAGACCTTCGAGGCTAGTCTTGTATACATATGCAAGATCCTGCAGTTACACCAACAGCACACATTGAGGATGAGGAAACGGAACAAATGCTTCATCTTCATTATAGTAAATACTGCAATGTAATATAGTATCAATAAAATGTATTGTTTTCATGTTGGTTTAGACATCACAACATTCTCCCTGGGTGAAAGCATTGGCAAATTTTTGAATGTGCGTGTGTGTGAGAGACAGGAAGGAAAAACAGACTTTCTGTCATCTCCTGGGGTTCTCTCTGATGCATCGGACGGCATATTGTCAGTGACAGCCCAAGTTATTGAGGCTAAGAGTGCATCTCTTTACTTGCTCTGCAGAAATGTAATTCACAGAGCTGCAGAAATCACTGCTGCTGCACTGGATCATTCTGTTGGTGAGAAATCAAAGTGCACATATGCTTTTTTTTGTTTGTTTGTTTGTTTTTACTATCTTGGCGCAGGGAGAATTTTCCAATTACTTGACCCTGTTTTGTTTTGCCAGGATTATGCATTTTAAATGTCATGGCCATCTAATTAGCATTTTTGATACCTGCAATCCAAATCTCTGTGTGCTTTCTTCCATCTATCTTCAGTTTATCCCTGCATGTCTCACACTGACTGATTTCTTTATGCTGCTTTTTTCATTCTCTCAGATCCACTCATGACAATGAAACCCTTTGTATCCAACTCCCTATGACAGGATGCAAAGATATCTATTATGGAGATGAGGAGTAAAAAACAGCTGTCTTTGATCTCAGCCTATCATTCAGCCTCTCTTGAAGCCATCATGGGATAGTGGGATTTTTTTTTTGTCAGCAGGTTTGCATGTGCCCAGTAGGTGTATATTGTTTGTGTACAGATAGGCAGCAGGTTTCAAACAACAGCACCTGAAAACAGCAGCAGTGTTTTGATGAGACAGTGCAGAAGGGAGCTTTGTCTTCTTCACATCACAGCAGACAGACTTAATTAACAATGGGATGAACAAAAAATGCACTACGAGACTTGCATGTACTAAATCGTAGCATTTTAATCTCCTCTAGAAGCCTCAAACATAAGGATTTAACTTCACTATTAGAGGTTAGAGCTGTGCATTTTGAAGCTGCTGGGATATTGGAGCCTAGATGAAAGAGAAACCAACTGAAAAATGCTGAAGACTGTTCTTAAAAATCTTCTTCTATCTTGCAATTCCCCGTTTCTCTCTCTTTTCACCCCCCGTGTATCTGTCTGGCTGTAACTCTAGAAATGTATGCTTGAGCAGTGCCCTCGGCTACAGTGGACAACAGAGGTCTCCATGGCTTGTTAAAGTCTGTCTTGCTGTAGTGACCTGGTTTTGCTTTTCGTTATTTGTTGGGTCCCGTTTTTTAGTGTCTGTGTGAAAGGAAGCTGCCACACTGTGACACAGGCCTTTGGGCAGAGCACTGTCCATAATGTTTGACTCAACACAGAATCATCCATAAAATATCAGCTCTCGATAGCATGCTGTGGAAGTGCTCTGTCCACAACTGAACAAATCATTCACAATGATTTGTAATCTGAGCTAGATGTACTGAATTGTCACTCAAACAGCCTCCCTAAGCAGTTGCTGAAAGTGCAAAGGAGACAACAATTCAATTCAACTTCTCACTATCGCTGACAATCTGTAATATATGTGTATGTGTCCCTAGTGTTTTTAACTGCGTTTTTTTATTTTTAGTATGTATGTTTTTAATATGTACTGTACAGCACTTTGTGCTACATTGATGTGTGAAAAGTGCTCTATGAACAAAATTTGATTGGATTTGTTTGATATTATGATGCAAACATTTTGCAGTACAGGCACTAGTCAAAAGATAAGACACACTATCTCCTTCAGTTTAAAAAAAAAATAAATTATTTTCAAGATTGATCAATAATTCTGAGGACATCTAAACTCTGAAAGAACATGTATGGAATCAAGTAGTAAACAAAAATCCCAGACCCAGAATATGATTTATATTTATGTAAAGATTGTCCGAAGTAGACACATTTAGCTTTGAAGACAGCTTGACACATTCATGGCATTTTCTCATCAGATTCATGAGGTAGTCACCTTGTGAATCTACGTGATTTTTAAATTCACTTGTCAAGAGTTAATTTATGCCATTTGTTGCCCTCTTCGTGTGCTTTAGACCATCAGTTGTCTTGTGGAGAGGAAGGGAGGGTACAGAGTCAATAGCCCTGTTGGTGCTACTACAACTGTACAAATCCATATCATGGTAAGAAGCAGATAAAAGAAGAAAAAAAAACAGTTCATCATTACTTTAAGAAAAGGTCAGTCAATCTGAAAAATCTTAAGAACTCTGAATGTGTCTCCAAGTGCAGTCACCAAAACCATCAGGTGCTATGATGAAACTGGCTCTCATGAGAACCGTCCCAGGAACGGATGACCAAGAGGACTGAAGAGGAAATGTTTATTAGACTTACTGTACCAGCCTCAGATGCAGATTCGGTTCTCATGAGAGCCCGTCTTCTTGAAAATGATGAAAAATGAAGAAAACGGACTGAAAGAATTGTGTCTGAATGTGTAGAAGTGTTTCAAGATAATGAACAATGATCCATGTGACATAAAAATCCATCCATCCATTTTCTACCCCTTAATCCTCATAAGGGTCACGGGGGACGCTGGAGCCTGTCCCAGTTGACTTGGGGCGAAGGCAGGCTACACCCTGGATGAGTCGCCAGTTCACAGCAGGGCTGACACAGACAACTGTTCACGCTCACATTCACGCCTATGGACAATTTAGAGTGACCAATTCACCTAAACCCTAGTGCATGTTTTTGGTTGTGAGAGGAAGCCGGAGAACCCGGAGAGAACCCACGCAGACACGGGGAGAACATGCAAACTCCACACAGAAAGGCCCTGTCACCCAGGACTTTCTAGCTGTGAGGCACGAGTGCTACCCACTGCACCACTGTGTCACCTGTCATAAAAATATTAATTTTAAATGAAGATTAATTTACAGTAAAATTAATTAACTTCCACTAAATGGGCAAAAGTTGTATTTAGGTTTCATTCACTTTGCTGTTAGTTTCACAGATGTTGACAAGACGGGCAGAGCTATGATGTTCACTAATAACACTTGAATTGCCATTGAAACATGACCATGAAAAACAAAGTTGTTGCAACAGACTATCTGACTGTAGATGAATAACAAAGTTGTCTGTGAAGATTCTCAGTCATCCAGGTCATAGTATCCAAGGCTTGTGGTTTTCCTTCTGTTGACTGGACTGGAAATTTGGTTTGAAAACATTTCCTACCTATCCAGGATGCTTCTTCCTGTCCAGTCCAGTTGACAGAAGGAAAACCACATGCCTTGAATAACAAAATTATTTCACTTGAATCACACAGTAATTTGAACCTTGTCATATGCATGTCATGGGACATGCATTTGTATTATTCCATTTGGCCAGTCAGATGAAGACCCAACTACATGTCAGGTACCCTGAGACAACTTGAGGATGACGACAAAGATTGTTCATCTGTAGTGAAATCATCATCACA
Source organism: Pseudamia nigra (assembly GCA_029823295.1). Classification (NCBI taxonomy): domain Eukaryota; kingdom Metazoa; phylum Chordata; class Actinopteri; order Kurtiformes; family Apogonidae; genus Pseudamia; species Pseudamia nigra. Next base: position 1,888 of record JAQQAE010004295.1, on the reverse strand, counting down.
GTATTGAATTACAGTGTATGTTGTTCCTCATTTCACATAGATATTTTACACATATTACATAAACACTTTTCTTTATAGCCTGCAGGCTGCCACAGTGTGACTGGACATTTCAAGGCATCATGACATCATTCTATGAAGAAGCAGCGGGTTAATATGCAGTTTTTACATGCCATGAGCAGAAGGATGTTTCATACTGAAGAGGACAGTATTCTATTGACTGTAGCTGGTTTTAAGCACTTGATGCAAAGTAAAAGGGTAACGCACTAATCACACTGAACAGGGCTGAAAATAGCTGTTTCTTACTAAAACATATTGGAATGTGGAGAAAATTGTTTCATGTTATTTTAATATTAATTGTAAATTTTATCAGTCATGAACTAAATTGTTTGTCGTCACTGAGCTTTGTAGGTACTGGATTATGCTGAAACACATGCACATCCTGAATTTACCATGCTGCCTTATTTTATATATGACAGACTGATAGTCGCATAAGCTAATGAATTGTTTCTCATTGACAAGATATTCTGTCATTTGCAGGACAATATTTCCCTGCAAATGACAGGATTTTCCATCAATCTGAGTTTTCGTGGTTATCATGTAAGGGGTACCTTTTGTGTATCTTGTGAAATAATGGTGTTTTTAAGGTGAAAAACAAGCAAAAGAGAACATCTGACAGAAACTGGCAGCAGGGGATTCAAATTAACATGATTTAAAAATGCATTTCTCAGTTTTTTGTTTTTTTTTTAATTCAAAATTTTGAAAGGTGATTAAGAATTATCAAAATTGCCAGCATTTTTTTCATAATAAGCTGGCTGGGAAATAGTTAATTTAAAAGCAAACTATATACTTACAAAGACTGCAGCTACAATGTCAATGTGCACAATCTTCCCATGAAGTAGTGTGTTTAGAATGCTTGTGCATTTCAATGAAATATTTGATCTTAGTCTATACTATCCAGCATGTTGACGAGGATTTTTTTTTTTCCAGTTGTACAGTGACAACAATTACAAGTGGGGGGGGGGGGGGTTTAAGGAGTGTTTGTTGTGGGTTGGCTAGGGTCTGTTGTGTGGTTGCGCAAGTGATTTTGATTACTGATTTGGTTCTGAGTGGGTTTTAGATGATGAGGTTTACTTGTTGAAGAGGATTTGCTAGTTGTATATTTCATTACTTGTAGCTAGGGCTGTCAAAATTAACGTGTTAATCCTGATAATCCATTTGCATGATTAATTATATTTTTAAAAATGTAATGCGATTAACACACAATAACTCATATGTCATGGAAAAAGTGATGAAATCTTGTTGCATTTGATCCACCTCACTGGCAACTTCTGTAGTATTTACTGCTTCAAAGTCAATTTAAATGTAAAAGTATAAGTCTTTACACATTTTGAAACTAATTATATTAGTTACTGATGAAGGCAGTGAACCAAGTGTAAAAAAGCAAAAACATCAGAGGTTCTGTTGAGTTCTACAAAGCAGGTGTAATTTCCTTTAGTTACTCAAGTTTAATTTAGAAAAAGAATATACATTTTTATCTCAAATAAGTAATTTTAGTTGAGCGTATATGTCACCTTCTATCATGAATTTTTGCACCCACAACATGAAAAATAAGAAATGGGTATTAATCTTGATTAATCGAAATGACTCCACAGTGACCCTGTGGTTAATCAGATTTAAAAATTTAATCGTTTGATAGCCCTACTTATAACTCTTTTGAGTGTTTTTATGTAAGGCATTTGGGAAGAAACTAAACTATACCACTTAAGCAAGTCATTTACAGAGTAAAACTACAGGCTTCAAATGGGCTACAGCTAGGGATGGGGCCGATCCGATCCAGTATCGGTATCGGGTTCCGATACCAACGTAATTCACGGATCGGAAATTTCCG
>JAQQAE010004294.1:0-18986 GCA_029823295.1 Pseudamia nigra | reverse complement strand
TGGCATACAATTAACCTAGTACATGTTTTTAGTTGTGGGAGGAAGCTGGAGTACCCGGAGAGAACCCACGCAGACACAGGGAGAACATGAAAACTCCACACAGAAAGGCCCCACCACCTGGTGTTGGGATTGAACCCAGCTAGCTGTGAGGCACGAGTGCTACCCACTGCACCACCGTGTTGCCACAACTGTGTTACCATTTTAAAATGGCATACAAAGTAGCAAAAATAATTTCTAATACACCTGAAATGCAAATCATATGACAAGGGCACATGTGCTTCACAGCACCAGTTCTGAGTTTGAATCCAAAAGGAACCACCATGGTTATAAAGCTTAGAGTTGTGAAAAGTAGTAGCATACTTGTCCTGAAGAAGCTGAACATTCTGAATGGTTTCAATCAGACAAAAAGTGTAGGACTAGTTAAACAACAAAATACATACAGAAATGGAAGAAGAAGAATATTAAAGACTGAAGACAACAATAGTGGGATTGTGGAGTCCCAATCATGACAAAACGCATAATTTAAGTGGTAATAAAAGCAACAAGGACAGAATTGCTTACAACTCAGTGTCACTGTTGACTGGTAGTTGAGGGGATCATCTTGGTTTCTTCCAGAAGGGACAAATCACTAAGGATATGGCTTGACCAACTGATGCATTGAGGTTGTTGATAAGCTTTTGTGTTTTGGCTGTCCACACACCAGTGTAGCCCGAGTCAGCAGCTATGGATGGTAGGTGTAAATGCAGCAAAATTAACTAGACAGGGCTTAAATAAAAGAGTAAGATTCTTTCAAAATGGAAGCTTAAAGGTTTCAAATGAGAACATACTACGTACTATCAAAATATGCTCCAGTGATCAAATATATGATGACAGTGTAACTCCATCTTCAGTACAATAAGTTAAGTATATGTATGTATATACCTGAAATTTGTTCTTTGTATTTAACCCATCCCTGAGGAGCCCTTGGCAGCAACTGGGCAGCACCTGGCGGTTGCTCAAGGATGAGGACAGGTGGTGGCTTTCACCTTCCCCACCTAAGTCTTCTTCCTGCCCGGTGATTCAAGCTGGCTATGTTCCGGTCACAAACTTGCTTCTCGAGCCTCTAGCCCTCCACTGCCTGAAAATTATGCAGCCATATAACATTCCAGGGAGTCCTGCTACCCAAACAGAATACCTTGCAGATTGTAACATTGGGTGAAATCAGATCAATCACAGTCAGGCAGGTTATGGTTCTGGTAATGGTTTTGATAATTGCTATCACTGCACACATTTCTACTATTACATGGAATATTTATTAAACAGCTCCAAAAGAAATGATGTATTTGTGTAAAACCACTGGCCAGTCTGTCAGCTGGTACGCACATACAAAGCTTACAGTAAAATATTAATACATTTATATAATGTAAGCAGGAAACAATGTGGTGTGGTATTTAAGATACACTTCTGCACTGTAATTAACAGCCTACCGCAGCTTTTTTATTTTTCACCAGAAGCATGTATAATGGTGTAAAACCAAGTCAAGTTTGATTAATATTTCTTAATCGTTCCATTCTAACCTTACATTTGTGGACTGTCAGATTTCATCATCACTTCTCAGTAAACCGTCTCCTGGGCTCTTTCTGTTTCCGCTCCGTCACAGTTTGAGGCCCACACTGCATCTGTTTGGTGCTTTCATGAACATCTACTAAAACAGCCCTGAAGATTGTTTAAAATAGTAAATGTTCTATTTTGTTCTTATTTAAATTGGCAATGTTTGAAATGTGCATACTGCATTTATCTACTTTCTTGTTCTTTCAGGAGTTTGTCGGCAGTGTTCTAATACAATAGGACCCAACTACATTTGGCTGGTAAAAAATGTGTAGTCATTAATTCTAATTTTAGACACTTATAATAGGCCCCCACAGTGTCTTAGAAAAATCCTGGCCTTGGGACAAGTGTAATTGATGATCCCTGATCTATAATATGCTGCTAGACATGGTCATATTTATGTGGAAGTATAATATACTGTTGATTTTTGAATATGAGGAAGCTGAACATGGACTGAGCCAGGCCAGGAAGAGGTGGTGTGTTCGTTTTTACAAATACAGAGCCAAATGAGTCCCATGAGTATGTGGCTTCCTGCTAGGCCGAGGGGAACAAAGGACCATAGAGAACTCAGCACTCAGCGTGGGACTGATATGTCTTTCTCTCTCCATTCTAGCTCTCCAAAGCCCTATCCAAAACACAGTGTGTGTGCCGCAGTGCCAGCGGCTCAGCGTCTTTAGCCAAATCCTACTCATCAAGCAGGCCTGTGCAGATGCAGCTGTCGGAGGGACAAATACTGTACAGCAGTTGTAGGAAGAGGGGAGCCTATCCTAGAATGCACTCCAGCCTCCAGCTCCGGAGCTGAGGCAGATGGAGACGGCATCAATCAGTCTCATCTCCCAGACAAGGGCCATGGTGTTGAAAGTATGAATTAGCAGTATAGCTGTGCATGGGTCCAGTTAATCCATTCAGATGTCAGGATGTAGTGTTCCTGTGGGCTTGAGTAGTGGAATAGACCCAACTTTCATCTCCAGTGGTGGACACATCTCACATGCTCTGCCACAAATTGATTTTTTAATCGAATTTTTTATATATAAACAACATTAGTAGATATACTGTATGCTTCAGCATTTTTCCCTTTTGGTTGCTGGACTTCTGGTTAAGTTTTTTTTATTGCGTCTTAAACCATCATTACAAGCCTGTTCAAAAAAATCCCTCTTCTTGGAAATGCTCTCTGGCTTATTGTCAAAGGAGTCTGACATATGACACTTAACAGCATCGGCCTAGTCTCAGTCAGCACTTTGTAATGGCTCGTCCTGCTGACCTGTCTTGTGGCATTTTACTAAGTGAATGATCAGAGCAACGACAAAAACTGGAGAGTATTGAATGGCTTCTCAGCTTGCCATGTCTCCAGGCGTTTTGATTCTGGCCCTTGAACCACAGCAACCACATTGCTTTGCTTCCATCCAGAATCAGGCTTTTCTTGGTTTCTTATAGCTTCACAATCCACATTATAAAAGCTAGGGTGAAAACAGACAGGTTGGCACTGCTTTTGGCCCCCTGGAAACAAAACAGAACTGTTTATTTCACAGTTTTTGGCCTGTGATTGAGTAGACAGCAGCAGTCATATGTTTTGAAGATGTAATGTCTACAAACCTCAGTGAGGTCAAATTTGCTGAAGCTGTTTTTTTCACAAAGGCAGCAGGGGAAGTTATACCTTTAAAATTAAGTGGAACTTCATCTCTTCATTTGTCTGTGTAGCACTTGAGCTGATCCAAATAAAAGTCTTTGCTAAATAAATTTCTCAAGAACGTTTGCTGCTTTCCATTCTGCACCAGGCCCAGTTGTTACGCTAATATAAGCCTCTTCCCCTGGGGGAGAAAAAAAATCTTTCTGAATCAATCCAACCCCACTGTAATTCATTTCGCCCAGGCTCTGGCTGCTACTAGCGGGATTCCTGGAAGGCCGTCCAGACAGAGACAACATGATTTAATCCAGCCTCTGTGGCTGGTGCGATAAGCCTACTGACACACCCAGATTTTCACAACGGGAAATATTCTGCCAGGACCCACAATTATCCAAGTCATAATGACTAGAGATGTTATCAAAGAAAGGCCGGGCCTTAATTGCTCACTGATGTTTGGCCTTATGTGACCAAGTATATGAAGAGAACTTGTCCTCGTTATAAGAGAAAACACTTTAAAATGCTGCACATGCTTCTGTGACTAGGTATTTTCTTTTACTTCTGGTTTGTAATAAGGGACACATGTTGGACTACTGGCACAGATGACAACTTATTGGAATTCTATCTCCAAGTGTTGTCCAGTCAGAAGCTGACCATTTTTAGACTTTTCTTGAAACCCTAGGACAGGGGTCTGGAAGTTGTGTGTCCAGGGCCACATGTTGCTCTTTGGCCTCTCTCCAGTGTCTCCTGTGGCTTTGTCCAGTGATGGAAGTAACACATTACAGTATAACAAATCACAATGAACAAAATAAGCACTAAATCAACCAAAAGAAGGAAAAATGAACTAAATAATGAAAATATGAGCAAAATAACTGAGAAAATAAACAAGATTAAAACAATATAATAAATAAAATGAACAAAACAATAGTAAAATAAATGATAAAATGAATAAACAAAATAAAGCCAACGAACAATAAGATGGAATTGAACAAAAATGACTTAAACAAAACAATCCAGAAAATGAACAATATGATTAGGAAAAATGTACAAAAATGACTAAAATAGTAAATTAACTGAATGACAAATGAGCAAAATAATCAACAAAACAAGCAAAAGTTAAACAAAATCTACAGAATAGTCATGTAAATGAACAAAAATGAGAAAGTGAAGGAAACATAAGCAGTTGAATGAACAAGAGTCACACAAACCTGGACAAAATAAGAAACAAAATGAACAAAACATGGTTTTTAACATGTTGCCAGCTAAAATGTACATTTTTCGTTCTGTCAAAAAATGGTTCTTTGCATAATCTGTCCCTGTTTCCTACTGTTTCTTTAAAGAGCTCAAGCACAGAATTAGCTTGCAAAACAAAGCGTGAGAACAGCCAATACTCCAGAGGTTGACGCATTTACTACCAGAAATTAAACATTAGCAAAAAGCTGTAATTTAAGGTCAGCCTTTAATGTGACACAGGCTGGTGTCAAGCTATTTTTGCGTTTCCACTGAACACAGTCTTTACCACCATGCCATTCCATGACTTTGTTACTAAGGAACACACAGAAACAGGCATAATGAAAATGTCCTTTGGCCTGGATATGATATTTATTGGTGCAAGTTAAGGATCAAACCTCAGGATTTTATTGAAGGAAACACACAGGGGCCTTGGTGGTAGATGATGAATGAATGTGTGTGCGGCTTAGAGCCCTAGCAATAAGATGTGCGACCACAGCAGGGTTTGACCAGCGGTGGTACAGCTGGTTTGATGCACTGACTGGGTGTGTAAGAAAGCTTTAACACTTCGTCAGCCAGCACAGACTTCTTCCACCTATATAAATGAAGCCACAGCTCTTAACAGAGGCCAAATTCTGATTTCAACTTTCGCCCTCTTCCCCTGTGGTCCCGAGATCTGAATCAAACAAGACAAAAACAAAATGGACTTGTAAATATCCAATTAGTAATTAATTTCTTATCGAATATCAGCTATAAAGCCTGACTTTAAGCTAGATCAAATTCTGAGAAGGACAAGTCATACTTGGCAACGTGAATCCCAGTCAAACCACGATAGCATCTACTGCTAATCTGGAATGTTTTCTCTCTTCCTAGCTTCATCTTAGTTAATGTCTTGGACGTCACAGAGATTCATAACACTATCGGGCTTTGAATAGCAAAACATGAACAAGAGTCAAGTGTGTATGTCTTTGCTAATGTTCTTGAATGTCACCTCTTGGGAGTAGTTTCAACAGTCTGCACTCTCCTTCCTCGTCTGCGAGCGTAGCCTGTGAAATGTGGATCACCATCTGTTGTAGAGCCTTTTGCTGAAAAATATCTCTCTCTGTAGGCTCTTCAATTTAAAACTGAGAGCAAAAAGACACTTTTTAGGTGTCTTCTATTTTAATATCATGTCTTCTTGTATTTCGGCTACATGCTTTATTTTGACATTGCAGACCAACTCAGTCCAGCTTTGCCACATATTAGGAAAGAGTTGAAAGCTTTGGACTAAGGCCAGTGTGCTTTGTTACATCCAAAAACTGTTTGTGCCTCTCACTTATTACTCTGTATACCTAACAGTGCTCTATCTTTGACTGCAGACATGTGTCTCCCAAATACACTCATAAATCTTCTCTTCCTTTGTTACCAGCGGTGTTTGCAGCGGTTGAGCAGCACAAATTTTCGATGGTTTCAGCTGCTGTTTGCACAGATTTGGAGTTTTCTGCTGTTCCCTCCAGTTAGACTGATGATCTGCATGTTCGGGGGCAGCCTTTTGAATGAACAATAGTCTTTAACACTTTCTCTGAATGAGATAAATGTGTGTAAACTATGATTTACACTTGGTCTTTGATGACGGTCATTTAGTTTCCCATTCACCAAGCAGCCTTCAAATTGCCCTAATTATGTTCTGCTGTTATGTAATGAGGGTTTTTGGCTGACGGACCCTGTTGGAAAGAAGTAAATGGAACCATTAAACATTTTGTTTAAATAAAAAGAATGACTTGATTTTCCTCGGCAGGATAAAGTGACTCTTGTGTGATTTGTTGTAAACCGATAGTTCAAGGTTTGCCATTGGCAGGTTAAAGGGTCATGTCCAGTCCAACATGTAGAGAATCGTGACCAGAGGTGAGTAGTACTCAAGTACATTTACTCCTATACATGTATTTCAGTAGTTTTTTTCCCCATAATTTGTACTTCAGTGAGTAGTTGTTTTGCAGGATACTTCCTAATTTTACTCAGTCACATTTGTGATAAAAAAAAAACCTGTACTTCTGCTCTGTCACAGTTTGCTCCATCTCAGTAAGTAGGAAAAAAAGAGATTGAAATAAAAAAAAATCAATTAAATAAAAAGAAACTGAGCAAAGTAATCAAACAAGTTACCAAAATGAATAAATTAACCAACAAATGACAAAAAATGAACGAAATTAACTAAAACATCCAAAAATTAACAAAGTAATCCAGAAAATGAACAAAACTGAACAAAACAGTTAAAAATGTAAAATAAACATAAGTATAAATGAACAAAATTAGCAACAATATGAGATTAAAAAAAAATCAAAATTATCACCAACATTAACAAACAAATGAAGCAGCAAAATTTGCAATACATGAGCAAATTAAACAATGACATTGTTTGTGATGTCACGTGAAATGAACAAAATAGGAAATAATAATAATGATAGGAATAATCAAAAATGACCAAAATACCTTCCTGAAGGCAGTATGTTAGGCTGTAATAAATTCCATGTTATGAAATTACTCAATGCTTGAGTAGCTTTCTAACTCTTATTCAAGTACTTGTTTTTATGAGTACCTCTGCTTCTACTTGCATCATTATAGTTATAAAGTAACAATACTTTAACTTGAGTACTGTTTCTGTGTACCCTGTGACAGGGCAAAGTGACAAAGCTTGAAGCTATCAGCGTGACCCAGACTGGGATGCTCATGCCAAACACTCCTGCCTGCTGTCAGCCTGTCTTGTTTAGACAGTTTGTTCAAAGCCAAATGGCTCCATCCAATTCCAGACCAAGCTTTTCATATCAGTCTATTTTCTGCATTAGCTTCCATAAGCCTGTAACCCCAGCCATTAGATGTGGGTTCAGACTTTGGTATTCTCAAACAAATCAAAATGAAAAATGAACTTTGCCAAGGTAGACTTGTGCTGAACTGAGAGGGCCAGTGAAAACCCACTTAAGATGACAGTTCTGTTCCACTACTTAGCACCATTTGGCCATAATAAGCAGTTTTGACATTTGAAATACATTATTGGTGTCTGACAAACATGCTTTTTTTTATACGGATATTTACGGCGACAGAAGCACCTCGGAGGCTGCTCTCGTTGTTGAATGTGGTCTATATGTTACTGTGTAGTGCTTCACATAAACACTGCTCTGTGCTAGTCATGCAGAGTGAGCTACAGCAATGGTTTTTAGATGTAAACAATTGCTAAAGATCTGGGTCACTGCATTTATGTGTGTGTGAATGTTTAGGGTGAACAGGATCATAAGATAAGTCCAAAATTCCCCCAGCTATCTAAGAGGCTCCTGTTTCCCCACGGGTAACCTGCAGAATAAATACAACACACTCCTGCTGGAATAAGGTTAAGTGGTGTTTTCCAACCCCCATGTCTTGCATTTCAACAAAAATACCACATCTCCACATATGCTTCCAAAGCACTCTAATCAAATCTTCAGTACACCTAGCATTTTGCTTGGCAGTGCAGCATGTCTGTACTTTGAGTATCATGGTACAACACTAACAGACAGTCAGAGGGTTCTGCAGCTGTTGGAAAGGCGTGCATTAGGGGAATGTTTTAATCAATTTGTAGAGATGTAACAGTGTGAAAATTTCATAGCACGACTTTTGTGACCAAAATTATCACAGTTGTTAGTGTTATTGTTAAAATGTGCTCAAAATGTGCTTATACACATGCTGAAATCATTTTAACTCATTTTCTTTTGACACACACTGACAGCAGGAAACAGGCTGAGGCATGGATACGTCTGTACATGTCACATACATAACTGACTAGAGAATTGTTTGATTCGTTTTTGGTCACATACAGACTTCTGCTGGATTTCAAAATTATGTAAGGTGGTGATTTTCAGTTTTATTGCGCTGTGTGGATGTCGAGGTAGCAGGAGAAAACTCATCTCCTGCTGCCTCCGCACCTGTGATTGAAGTGTGCTTGTTCCCCCTCCCCACCACCCTGCCGGTCTGCACTCACATTGACAGCAACCACAACCCACAACACATTCATGACTGATGAATTTTAAATGAACAAAATATGTTGGTGAGACTAAACTACCATGTTATTGTGTGGAATGTACGAGTAGAGTGTGCAGGTCTGTGTCCACACGACGCATACTGTACAGCAGATCACCATGTTGTTTTTACAGGAATAACATTAATACTGAAAGTTTCAGACTATATTTCTGACAAGCTACTGCCAAGTTAGAAACACAAACCAAAACGTTATATTACCTTACAGTTGCTGTGAAGTTGTGGGTGGTGGTCACAGAGATGACACATATAATTAGAAGTGCCCCACTCCCCCCCTTTTTTCTACCTATTTTCTACATGTTTTGCAGACAGGGTGACCATATTCAATTAGTTTCCTTCAGCATTCTTACAAAAATAAAAGATATCACCACACTTCAGACAGTCCTCTTACCGTCACCGCTGGTGCCTTATGCTGTATTTTCATTGGGGCAAAACAAATTCACGTCACATACTGTATGGCACATGTGCACCTGTGTCTGAAAGGGTGGAGCTGTGCTGAGCAGCATTACCATGAGCTTTTCAAAATGCAGTAATCAAGTTTTAATGATAATTAAAGTTTGAAACGATAACATTAACTGTTGCGAATTTCATCGTGGTTTATCATTACACCAGTAATTTTTCATCGCCATTGATTTATAACCATGAACCACAAAGTAACTTCAAAGTTTATTATTTTTCACAGGTTTTAATTAATTGTGTTCGTGAGATATGCATGTGATAGACATGCATACCATAAATAACTTTTCCTGAAGGACAAACTGCGCTGCATCTGTTTAGCTTAAGTAACTGAAACAATGCTGCTTTACTGCTGTAGCTTACTACAGCAGTAAAGCAGCATTTGTTTGTTGTCATGGACAACAAACAAATTTTCATGCAAAATGAGCTGCCTCTGAACTGAACATTATAACCAGTAAGAATGTATGAGTGAAGTTATTGGATTGTTGGTTTTGTATATTTACTCAAGAGATTTAATAATACACCGCTACATTTATTTGTAAAATCACAGGTGTAGTTTGTGTTGTATGAAAATTACCATTCATATATTGTTCCTCATTAACTTTTAATGACTGTCCAAACTTAATCAATTACAAAACAAAAGAAAAAAGAACAAAAAATGTTGAGAAACATTATCACCATTCTTTGTTTGGCAACTGGTTTCTGGTTGCTACACATGGGCGACCAGGTCGTGGTTGGTCTGCTGTTGTTCCTCTGGTCAAATAACACTGGGGTAAGTGTGATGGACATTTACTGTCCTTCACACTTGTCTGGTGGTCCTCTGCCTCCAGCACTGCAATGGCACATTCCTGGTCAGGTTGATGTAATTTTATCCAAAGCTGTGGGATCTTTAATAGGGTTGGGTGTGTTTGACAGAGGAGTAGTCATTTGGCATTGGTCGCACAAAGGCATTGTGAGTTCTTCAACAAAAGTGTGTTTTGAGACACAGGACTACTCACAATAATCAGCCAGGTTACCAAATCCCACATGTTGGAAATTATTATAAATACAACCACATATGTATTTGTACAACTAGTTCTATTAAATGAGAAAAGCTCTTCACAAATCTGGCCAAAAATAGAGTGGTGCATTATTACATCCTTCGAATATCCAAAAGGAGGCGGTGTGTGTGAAGTGATTTTGATGACAATGACTACATTGTCATTGTCATCAAAGTAAAGTAATACATTCTATATAAAAGTGAGGTTACTTCTGATTTTGGTTACAGCATATCACTTTTTTGCAATGAACTACAATGTTACAACACTCTAATATAATCTAATCAGCTCAAAAGACAATTCACTTTTATGAAACTAAGTTGTAGTGTGTTGTCCTTGTACTACAGTTGCTTTAGCAGTATTTCTTTTGGGAGTTGTTGAACTTTCTGAATGTAATGTAGATTCAGTATTCTTCATGTTCTGTGGAGAAATGCTGGTCTGCTGTACTGGCTCTTTGTATAAGTTTTCCTGTGGTTCCAAATTAATCAAAGGCTGGGAAGGAATTAGTATTAATCAATCAATCAATTAATCTTTATTTGTATAGCGCCAATCATTAATTTTTAATTGAATTGATTTTTTTTTTTCTCTCTTTGGTCCACTTGGTATGGTCCAGTTCTTGGACGTGGCTTGTATTTTCACATTGCTCTGGTATCATCGTGTTCCAGTTTGTGCTCCAGAACTACCTTTTTTACAGTTCATCTGGTTCAAGAGGCGCGGCAGGAACTGCCATTCATGCTGCCTGTCATGCTCTTATGAGAATTAATATTCACATGTTGCAATTCAGTGACGAGTTCAAAGATACATGGCAAGTGCCAAGCAATACTTCTGTAAGACATTGGAAGGTTTTCAGAGTTATTTCATGCACAGCGCAGATTTTTGGCCACCACTATGACTGTATTTCTTCAGATGTGATGTCTATTTCTAATTGCTTTCCATACATATGAAATGAATGATAAGGAGAGTTAGTGCGCAGTGCCAGTGGCTTTATGTGTAAGTTGAAGATAAAGTGATACTTTGATCAAGTGTTTGGATAGAGATTTATCGATGCACAAAAAAGTTTGTTTCTCTTTGAATCTAATCATTTAGCACGTTCTGAACATAAAACATGTACTAAACACAGTGATCCATCTTATGTAATCTAAGTGTCAAACTGATAGAGCAGTATTAAGTGTCATATTCTGACAACATGAACATAATGTTTTTTGTCATTAGTAATATATTAATGAAGAAAGACACTCAGACCACATAGTTAATTTCAAACTGAACGTTAGACATAGTGATTAATATTAATGAACCCTCTTTTCATGATGTTCAATGCATATTTTCAGTTGTGCATAATGTGGCTTATACTGAGACCCTCACAATGACACTCTTATTTACACGATTTCAAAATTGTCATTACTTGCTAACATAGCGTGTTAATACGGTTAGAGAAGAACGGTAGGTAGTACTGTATGAAGAGTGGGGAAAACAATATGTTATAATATGTGATTCTCTAAAACAGAAATGAGAAAAACAGCCATTAGAAGTAAGTCTTTTTAAGATAAACCAAATCTACTATTATTTTCACTGATGTAGCATTATTTATCTTTGATGCTCATTCAGCAGCTCTCTTATCAGTACCGTCAGACATTTAATTAAAACTGTATGGCTATTTTTTAAGACCCAAAAGTCCTCTGTCTGTTGAAACCATGTTCTGTATAATCTTGACAGAGGTCTGCAAAATTACTTTCAAGTCACCCAGAACAAGGAGGAGGAATCCTTCCTGCTTGCATTGCCGGGGCCTTGAAGTTCATAATGATGACATCAAACGTACAGATTGTGCCGGTACTGCCCTCGCCACCCCTTGATCTGCAAACAGAGAGGGCAGTGATGAGCTCATGTTTGGAGGAAGTCTCTCAACCCCTGCAACTGAGAGAGAGACAGAAAGTTCAACATCTGGCCTCCCTAAGAATAGGAAGTGAGGCAGGATGCTTGCAGGCCAGGTGTCATTGCTTGCAATGGAAAAACCTAATCATGACTGTGTGCTGTCACTATATGTTAGCCACCTTCTGTTCCTTGTGACCAGTTCAGTGTGCTGCTGACTGACAGAAGCACCTCCAGTTTCCCTTTGTCACATCCTATCCCTAAGACCCACCCTTATGTGTCTGCATCTGGGTCAGCAGCTGTCAGCCATAGGTGCTGCCTGTCGTCTTTCAGACAGATGATGTGAGGGACCATTATCAAATGTTTGTCTCTCTTTTCCCCTTCTCATTTAGTGTCCTGTTCCCCTTGGCAGCAGGAATGTGGTTTGTACTCTGTGAATAAAGAGACATGCATAGGCTTGTGCTACATCTGGCACAGTTGGACTAGAGTGTGTACATGGGTTTGTGTGTGTTCAAGTATGCATTTTTATTTAGCATACATGTGTGTTTATTTGACCAATTTTTGTTTTGTGTCTGTGGGCCGGCAGAGCTGATTCAGTGTGTAAATACGTAGTGTGTGGCTTAAAACCACATGTAATACATGTTAAGGCACGGTTTATATCCTCATTCAGGGTTTGATTACAGACTCATTTACCTTACAGGGCCACAGGTGTGCTTTGTAGAGACTGTTTCTCTGATCTATCTGGCATAGTTTGTCTTTGTCTTGCTCTGCTGACTATCTGTCAGGGCAGATCAGTGGGATCCAGATGTTTTTTGTAGGGCTAATTCTCGGCACTCCTCAAGTGTTCCCAGACCCAAGAGCCCAGGTCTGCTTGTCTGTCTGAGCGGCACACGCCTCCCCCAGGTCGCTCACATGAGCTTGGCTTCCAGGTCGCGCAACACAGGCTCAGTAATTGACCCAAATCAAATGCTCACTGGTAAAAATGTGGCCCTTGTAGCCCTGTCTGAGCTTGTTCTTCAACCCTAGCATTAATGCTTCCTCCAGCAACTTTCATGATGTTGCTCTTTGGTTGACCACAGTCAGACAGAACACTGAGTTCATGATCTAGTCAAGCAGATAGAATGGATGATGGAAAGGATTTGCAGTCTCAGTGGAAAGTGTCTCATGAGTTTAATCACATATGATTCTCTGATGTACACACACCAACCACATACAGGCTCACTTGTAAATTGGAAGTCTTAATCCTTTTGGTTTCTGGATACTCTAGTTTTGGTTAAACACTGATGATTAAATTCTTGTAAAATGTCTTTAATGTCAAACAGTCTTTCATTAATTAGCGAAGGATATGGCTCTTCTTCAGAATGTTAGCTGAGAAACCCTGTGCACTTAAAAATTATACAGTAGTATTAATTAAATTCAAATAAAATAGTTTCCAAGTCATTTTGTCTCATGTACAAAATCAATTAAGCAAAGCTATGACCTAAGATAGAATGCTTGTCTCTGAGGAATGCTATTTTCTGTTGCACCCAGTGACCATGCTAAATGGATTTCACAGTGATGTGCATACGTTGATGACGGCTGTACCTTAGTGAGTTTCTATATGTGTGTTGGACATTAGCGGTTCGGTGAGCTCATATGTTTATGGTTTTATGATAATGTGACTGACAGGACCCAAGTGAGATGGGGACCCCCTGACTCCTCCCCTCAGCAGACCGGGACCTCCCGCACTGTGAAACGTTATCCATCATCCTCAGGACCTATCACCTCCAATGCTTTACCCAGTGGCAACAGCTACCCAGCTGGCCGTGACAACGTCCACAGGAACTGGCATGGGCACAGAAATGGCCATGGCAACTCTCACAGGCCTCCCAGCAACAGCCAGCTACATGGACAGCACAACAATGTATTATTGCCAGCAGGTAAGATAATATTTCAAATGATTATTACAAAACTTGGATTTGTCACTTACTTGAGAGAAAAACCTAAGATTTCCATGCTCCCTACCCATGTCAAAACAAACATAGGCTATTCTGGTGCAATTCACACCATCTAGAATGTATACATACACATCCTATGTTGTCATTGCTAAATGGAACATTAGCCACAAAGAAGAAAAAAACTGGCTGCATCCCAGGCTGCACTTCCCGTCTCCCACTACCCAACCTCCCCACCCTCTTTGTGGTCTGCATCACACCAGACAGACAGATGTTTGATATGGAAGCTGCAAGCAGTATTGGAGCAGGAGTGTGTGCTGTCGGTTCGCAAAAAAGTAATGGAATTATAAGCAGTGTGCATGTTCCAGTGGTGTGGGTGGTATGTGCAGTTACATCCTTTGATATCATTGAGAACATGCAATGTCACCATTTCAAACTCTGGCACCTCTATCCACAACATAATGAAATGTGATCTTCTCATTTGTAATATTTATCCTTTAATCTCCACTCCATCTTCCTCTGATGTGTTATCCAATGGACACAGCTGGTTCAGGCTACTATTGTTTTTAGCCTTGTACCAGGGCAACGGCTGTTGAACAGCTTCCCACCATTACACAACGTTCATTTTCACTCACACACTCTTTGTCTCCTTCACATACACACATCCAAAACACCTTCTCCCACAGATAAAGGGCTTGGAGGCAAGCCTGATACCTAATAGTATTCTTTCTATTTGCTGGCCTGTGGCACAACGCTCCCTCAGCTGCAAGCGTGCCACTGGCCAGCCGTCAGCACACACCCTCGCACTCTTATAAACCTCCCTTTGCCTAGACGGGGAGTTTGTCACAGTCAGGGAGAAGGAGGAAGGATGCAGCTCGCCTCCAGCCTATCTCTGCTGCTGCTTCTTCTCATCCAGGTGTGTGTGTGTTTCCCAGGGGCCAACCTCACCTCAAACCTGGACCGCATTAAGATTGTCTTCACACCTATGCTGTGCCGCAGGGTGTGCAATGGTGGACGATGCTACAATAGCTGTGAAAAGGGAGACGTCACCACTGTATACAGTGAGACCTCACATCAGCAGCAGCCAAAGAACCAGGGCTTCCGACTCTGTAAGTGTCAAATCCAGGCCTTCTGATTATCATTAACACAGATTTTTCTTGTCTGCCTGTCTTTTTATCAGCATTTCTTGCCTCTTTGTTTATCTTCTCCACTCTCTCACTGCCTCTATTACTTACTCTCAGTTTCTCACACACTTTCCTGAAGTCTCCCTTCTTGTTTCTCGTTCCTTTTTTATGGGGTGAGTTTGACAAAATGGGTTCCCAGTGGCATGCTGTCTGTTCTGAATACCAAGCTCAGACAGGAGGCAGAGTGGTGGAGATTAAAGCTGAGAGCTGCTGTAAAAAAATCTTAACTGTCAAAAGGAAAAAGGGACAGGGAAAGCAGGAGAGACGGGGGTAGAGCAGCTTGAAAGCAGGCTATGTAAAAGGGGGGTAATCCCCCCTCACACACACACACGTGGAGCTGGTGGTCCCACGCTCCCAGCACTTAGCCCAATCTCTTTGCGGTCTACACCTTGCGGCTGGCCCCGCCGTTAACTATTTAACATGCTCCCTGGGAGAGCAGAGACGAATGAAAGAGGAGAGTGAGAGGCAAAAAGAGAGAAAGAGTAGCAGCATGAACAGGATTTTATAGGGATTACATTAAACCTGCTATTTATCCAGGGGGCTTTGCTCCAAATTCACACAGGAGTATCCATGGGAAGGGAGGGGGCGGTCAGTGCCAAGGGGAGGGTCAGGCCCCTGCATGTTTCTCAGTTTCTCATTAGTTTTAAAGGTTTAACCAAAGCTCAGACTAATTACTACTTGTGGGCTGGAGGTGAAGGGTGTCTATACCACACACACACCTCACTTAAATACACAGTCATCCAAACATGAAACAAAGCTTTTGTCAAAGTTCACTAGTCTGTTGGGGAGGACCTATGAATATATAAACAGGTTGATGTTGCAGATTTATGTGCCCATTAATGGGGTTTTGGAACGTGGCGTCGATATTCCAAACACTTCATCGTCTCGGCAGAGGCCTTCCACAAGATTACATTCCTCCACTTCTTCCTGAGCCAAGGTTTGTCTTTAATGCCCCATTTTTATTCTCTAGAAATTCCCATTCATTATGTAAAAACCTGTAGTAAAGAAGAGTAAAAAAGAGATTGCTTTCCATTCGGGCCTGCATCCTGTTATTACTAGTGTTTATAGTGTTTGTCGTATTGCTAGTTTATTTATAGTGTTTGTCGAGGAATGTCAAGTGGACAGCAAACAGTTATCTCACGCAGTTGTTATGTTCCCTACACAGTGCAGTAAAATCTGGCTGGATAATTATAACAAGCTCCCTTGATACGCACCCTGTGTGCAACACTTACTTTAAAGCCTGATATTAAATTGGATAGAAGGTTTTTTTATGAAGTGAGAAGTGTGTATATGACTGTTAGAAGCTGTTTAATGGGTAAGACAGATAGACAGACAGAGAGTGTGCAGTGGTGAGTTGACTATACTGTAGGTTATTGTCTAAAAATAGGTACTGTCCCAGGCTGCTTTGGGACTGGCCTGGCATAGATCTGCATCCCACACTGAGAAGATTTAATAGCTTCCCTGCATGTCTAATCATAGGAGGGCTTGTTTTGTGTCTAACATCGGACCTCTCTGTCTATTTCTCCACATATTTTTACCACATTGTTTTTGCCACATTGTTTAACCCCCCCCCCCCCATTCTGTTTCTTTTATGTTTTCAATCTGTCCCTTCCCCTCCTAATCCCTTTCATTCCCTATCTGTTACTCTTCTCATCCTATCCTTCTCTTCCTCCTTCGGTTCCCAGTGCTGTTAATGCTTAGTGACAAGGAGCTCATTACCTACATGCCATCAAGACTGTCCAGAGTCTGTCTGGTCCTTGTTTGCACCCTGTTAGTGTGTTACTTTGCGTTTCAGTGAGACAGAAATGACGCCGGTCACAGCATGTTTTCATCAATAATGTCTGCTTTCATCACATCGTATGAACATCCCCTTGATTTGACTCATATTTGTGTTGTTTGAGTTGCTGCAGCGCTTCAATTATTCATTTGTGCGCTCCACAGTGGGTCCTTTTTTTATTCGTCACGGCTGGATAGTTATTTTTCATTTGATAGTCTTTGATGTTTTGAGTTAAGAAAGGTCAGTGTGTGGATAGGAGTAGGCCCAGGTATGTTGGGGCTAGGCTGGCACTCATCCCTTATGCCAAAAAGATAAGACCAATGAAAAGCAATGTTGTCAAACCCCATCTGGTCAGTGCTGGCCTTTGCTCCTCATTTTCTCTTTCTTTTTCCATGGTAGATTAGAAACTATAAATCAAAGTTTATCTTGAGCACGAGTATACTTTGAGGTTCAGTTTACTTGCAGAGTCAGATGTACTTTTTCAGTATAGTGTACAATATAAGCTTTTGTTAATGTCTGATGTTTCATTCTGCTACCAAGCAAGCAAGTGCTCCACACAGACATTATGCAACTGTTCCCTTCAAATGATCATATGATGCATCATCACTGATGAGTGATGGTCTTGTGCAAGTTGATTCATCACTCATCAACCTGCACAGGACTATATGATTACCTGGCAAGCAGGCTATGTTTTCACTTATCTGTTAATTTATTTGTCTGTGTTCACCCTTTGACACCGGACAAACAACTCAAAAACATGTGTCTTTTGTTTTCAATGGGACATGGTACAATTTGTATACATTTATGGGTCAAATGAGTCTGCAGTAGTCATGTGCATTAAGATGTGATGGAGATTTAATAACACCCCATACTATCTTTGGCCCACTTTGGGAAGAACTTTTCTCCATTACTAAAACTAGTTGTACAAATGCCTGTATGGTTGCCTTTATGATCATTCTCAACATGTAGGATTTGGTCACACGAGACTGATTATTGAAAACAGTCCCATGTCTCAAATTCAACTCAGTTCAATTCAAACAACTTTATTTGTCCCCGAGGGGCAATTGAGGCCCACTTTTGGGGAAGAACTCAAAATGGCTGTGGGCAATGACCAGGTCTGCACATTGAGGCTGATAAGATAAGATATGACTTTATTTGTTCCACACTGGGGAAATTTCTTTGTAACAGCAGCATGCAGCATTGAGACAGAATAAATAATATTGCACTCATGCAAGTAAGTAAATTATACCACATCTACAGACACCGAAACAAAAAGAAAAAGAAAAAATAAGGGGCATCAGAGAAAAAAATCGTGCACTCAAGCTAGATAATGTACAAATTGACACCCTTGAATAGGAAGACGGGTCCTCATGTCCTCAGGGGATGGTGGCTGCCGGGTATGTGAGGTACGTGTGGGACAGATGGAGACTTATTTGTCTGTTCACGCTTTCTCTTGACGATGTGGAAGATATTTATCTTTTTGGAACCATGACAACAAGATTTCTGCTGATTGGCTTGGGTGTTTTCCTGGTGTATCGTTCAATTAAGAAGACAAAGAAAGCTGTCCAAAGCCATAGCCCAGCAAAGCTCCAGATCGTACAGTTGGCAAGGGCATTGGCAACACAACATGGGACAATTTCTTAGTTAAATTGAAGAGTAGTCAACAACATGGAAGTGCTGATGTCCCTTCATGGTCAGTGTTTGAGGTCCGGTACCAAAAAATATAAAATTGTAGTAATGACGATTCTCAATTCTTTTCTGCCTCTGTAAAAGAGAGACTGTCTTATGTTTTTTTTTTTTTTGGCTCCCTATGCTGGCCTTGGAGCGCAGTTACAAAAACTCCTTGAAGGAGATATACAGAGCTGGAGTTCCCTGCTTTTCCCGTCCCCACTTACCACTACTTCACCCTGATTTGGGGTCAAAATGAACTTTCACAGATGTGTGTCACCATGGCAACTGTAACAGTAACACCAGGGACATGCCGGCGGGAAGCAGTCTGACTTGTGTTCATGTCAAATTGCTACACAAGTATGCAATTTGACATGATCACACATCACACTACACAACACATGCTTTGTGTTGTCTGGCGGTGGTAGGAATGACCTGCAGTAGCACTCCTTCCTGCACTTTGGATGTAACAGTCTGCAGCTGAAGGAGCTGCTCAGGTCCTCCTCAGTGTGGTGCAGTGGATGGGAGGTGTTGTCCATGATGGACTCCTTCTGTTTGCCACTTTCTCGATGGAGTCCAGTTGGC